>CALNHX010007896.1:0-67841 GCA_940337035.1 Agriotes lineatus | reverse complement strand
ATCTATTTGCACGGGTCTAATTTTTGTTAAATGAGCGGCCAGTTATAAGGATACATTTATGCGGTTACTAACAATCCTTTCTGAAGTAACGCTTCTTTGTTACATTCAGCAAGTTTTTCATTTAACCACTGGCACACGGCGTCACAAGCTGTGGAGCTATCAGAATTGGGAACTCTACGTCATAGCATGTTGTTGATCCAGAATCGCTATATCCATAGTAATGCAATATTATCGCCTCTTTGTCATGTGGATAAAATCAAATTGTGCAGTAGTTCGAATAGACAAACACATAGCGAACCCCTTTTACCATTCAGAAGGGCACTACATAGAATACATTGTCTTATCTCCGCTGCTGTTCAACATAAATATGGGGAGTACATATACAGGAAAACTGACCAAAACTGGATTGGTGGGATATCTATCGGGGGAATTAAAATCATCAACCTGAAATGCTAACAATAGTATCTTACTAGCTAACGCAGCTGAAGACCTCAAAATGGACCTCGAGAAAGAAAGAAGTAGCTAAGCTTCGACAAAAACCATAATTTATTTATTTATATATTTCGTACTCAGCTAGCAGCCGTTAGGCCAATTATAGGCGTCGTTGTACATTTTATGGGGACTTCCAACCCCACTAACGACTGTCATGATGTTATTATGACATCCGGGACCAACTATTTCCGTGGCAGCCGTACCACGAGGCACCGAGTGAAGCAGCCGTGAAACTTCCATCCAAGTTCCGACCAGAAAGAACGTTGCTTAACTCTACTGATCGTACGTGGACGCTTGTTTAAGCTACACCACCCGGGACCAGTATAAAAAAAAACAACAATTCAGAATCACAGGAATAAGACAGTGAGAAGTAATCACCCAGTTTATATACTAATTTAGGAGCACTTATGTTAAACCATTGTAACAGTACACCGGAAATAGAATGAAGATACGGTATTACAAAACGCTGCTAAGGATCTACAGAAAATCTAGATGAATAGTGATTTCAAACTTAACCCCAAAAAGAATATTATAAAAACTCTAATATTTTTATATCACTACATGATGCAAAATCCTGAATAATGAAGGTCCAAGATCGAAAAAGAATTGACGATATGGAAATGTGGTGTTGGAAAAGTGTAGTTCGTATCCTTTGGACTGCCAGGAGAACTATTGCGTCCATATTAAGATAAATCGAGAAACTCGAACGTCTTCCTATGATTGTCTACACACGTATTCGAATATATTTTGACGTAGAAGAGAAGATAATAATATGAAAAGGATATTCATCCAGAGTAAAATAGAAGGTCACCAAAACGGTGCTCTAATCAAATTAAAGGCGTGGCCAGTCGTGCGATCCTATGATGACATATAACTAAAGCTGATAATTATATGCACTCAAATGTACGAAAATATGCGCATATATATGCATACATTTTGTTGAGTATATGCACCCAAAGTTATAATATATGCACATAATATGCTCAAATTTTTTTGAAAATAAGTAGGAGTATTCTAAATAATGTAAAAATTTCAATTATTTTGTATGAGTATATTTATTTCTCTAATTTTTATTCAAAGACATCATTCATTTTAACCTTTGACTATATAAACATGGACTGCCAACACCAACTTCACATTGTAATCAACATAAAAATGAGATTTTTCCTAACACCACTAGACTGTTATTCACCCAACACTTTTGAAATGGATTTTGTGTTGGCCGATTCCTTATACACTGCTTCTATGGGAAAAATTGGGGTTGCTGGCATTCTATGTTTATATAGTCAAATATTTTAACAGGGACTTCCCCTTTCCTCTGTTCATTTCGATACGCACACTGCACTCCAGGGGCAGAAAGTGAAAGTATATATCTCAGTTGTATACATAAAAATGTTATTAAAAAATGTAATAAAATAGTAAATTTTACAACAATAATCTCAAAAAGTTCTTCATACATTACAAATTATTGCTAAATATAACCAAATATGCAAAATCCATAAAATATGCTCAAAAACGTATAAATATGCAAAATATGAAAAATGAAACATGGCTTAAACGATTTGTTTTAACATAATTAGTATACATATGCAAAAAGTTTAGCCAGCATATCAATTATTCAATATATGTATTTGCCATATAATATCAGCTTTACATATAACTGTTGTTAGAAATCGTTCAGAGAGCAACATCGGCTGCACAGTAACACGCGATCAGGACTTCTCCGACAAAATGGAATGATGTTTTGTAGATATGTGGGCTCATATGTTTGTTCCTCCATATTATGTCGTTTTAATATCCTGCTATTTGGGTTGCTTTGATTGTGTGGTATCTCATTGTCGTTGCTGGTTATTTCTGCTCCTAAATATTTTAACATTGTAGCAATACTAGCCATGCGTATTTGCTCTATACTAGTTATAGAGAATATAGAGATAATAGAAATAACCCTTGCTCTCGAGCCCTCTAATAGCTTCGGGCTTGGAATAGAACGAAATTAAGAGATATTACGTGTAGATAGTAAAGCTGAAAGAAACGGTTAAATATAAAGATAAAATGTAAACCCAGCTAGGGTACCTCGGGCTTGCTAATTTCTGTACTCATAAACTGGGAACTCCCTACAACAAGAGAAGAATGGTATAATAAGAAATGATATTTTTAACGCCAATAATTGGATATACTCTAAGACATCGGAAAGGCTACAGACAAATTAGATGAGAACTCAATATATACATTATACACGATAGAATAATAAACAGCAGAGAACAATAGTTACAACATGTGCAGAGGATGGAATACAGTAGCTTACCAAAAATATATAATAAATACAGAGTAAGAGAAAAAAGAAATATAGGACCAAGGAAGCGATCGAAGAATCAATAACAAAAAACAAGAACTAAAGAAAATATCTATAAACCAATTATAAACATAATAACGTAACAGAGTAGGTCTAAGTAAGATTTGCAAGGAGATGATAAAGAAGAAATATTTGAACTTCATAACTTGTTCTATGACCTTCACGTCGACTTCTACACCTTATGTGTTCCTACGCAGTGACCATGCGATGTTAATTTTCATATTGGGGTTATTTACACTTTTATTGAATACATCTTCAGATTTTGCAATTACGAGTAGTATGGCATCATAGGCGTAGCAGTCTACATAGAAGTAGATATTTCCCATTTTGTATCCGATAGTTTTTGAAATAAGTATTCTCCATGATTTTATCCATGATTAGGTTAAAAGGCTTTTTGTTTTATTTCAGTTTTTATACTGGTCTTTCTACTTACAATATTACGTAATTTTATATTTCTTCTGTACGTTTTTGTTTATTTTTGCTATTAGCGCAATAGTTTTTTTTCGTTTAATTTACCATACAAATCACCGATAATCGTTTGTATGACTGACTTTGTCGGGGGCTTTCGCCTTATCAACGATGTACATGTAAGCCAATTTGTTAAATGCTATGATTTTTTCCGTTATTTTCTATATTTCCTGGAGCATGAAAATACGAGTATCGCGGATCTATTATTTTAATTCTTGTTTTCAATCTCGGATAGCACTTTAATTTTCTATAGAATAATTATCATGAGAGTGATATGATTTATTAATCCGAGGCAGCCGTTGATGCAGGCGTCGCGATGTCTACATTTAAGACGAACAAGGAATTGATACCAATTTTAAACTCTTTTCTTCTCAAAACAAAGACAGCTCTGTCTACGTGCAACCCCAGCTATCAGTTGGAAATGAGCCGTTAAACTACCTGCTTCTCGAAGCAAAAAATCAGTCGAATGACGCACCGCTGCCTATAATTGACCAACGGCTAAATTCGAAGGTAACACAAATTTATACTAACTTATTGCTAACTTTAATAAAAATAGCAACTTGACCCCCACTGCGACGCCGCGCCGACCGTAGAAAATAACAGCCGAGGATCGGCTAAAAATGCAGAAAAGCTCTCCAGATCGAACCAACTCTTTCACCTACGGACCCGACAGCGTTTTCTGTGGCCGAGCCTACATAAGTTCGCCCAGAGCACAGTAGCAGCTTCGTCGGACGCACCTCATGTGCTCACCCCGAAGCTACTTCTTCACTGGGAAGTCGAACGAAGCTTTAGGTTGAACGAGTCGTTTCCTAACGCCACGTATCTTTTTTTTTAATCCCGAGGAGGGGAAATCTTCTAAAGACTGCCTCTTTGGTCAGTGCCGGATTTTATCGGCTAAAAGCCCTACTCTTTCGACCAACAGCTCTGGTATCACACTCCCCAGCATGACGTTCTTCTTTTTCCTTGCTATTTATGATCTGAGTAATCTTCCCCAATATCATATCCCATGTCTTTTCCTGCCATTTTTGTAGTGAGTCTTCTCTTACGCTTTTCCTAGTCGTATTTTCCTCCTTACGGCAACTTCTTCCTCTCTGAGGTCTATTGGTAAGCTTCTCGTTATTACCTGGAGGGCTGCTGCTGATACCGTTCTTTAGACGCAGCTAACTTTTAATAGTACTTTCCTGTGCGTCTCGATAATAGTTTTTGCTATATTTTTTATATCTGATGGGTCTTTCACATGTTGACTTGATTTTGCTTCCGATTGCTCTTTAATTCTATTGTTTACTAGGTGTTCCAGGAGTTTCTCAATACTATCCAGCATACAAAGTGACCTGTATTGCGGGGATGTATGTTCTTCCTTAGCCTTCTTTTCAATCAGGATAAGCCTTGTCTTTTTCTATGACTCCGGGACCTTCCTCTCTCCAGCAGTCTATTGTAGATTCGCAGACAGCGCTCAGTTTGGCTAAGTGTGAATATTTTTATTGGTTTGGGCGCTACGCACCGGTAGCACCCCAGGCAGTCGCACCTCTTGTAGTTGCCCTGAAGCTGCCACTGCACCCGCAGGCCGAACCAAGTTTCGCCTCCACATTACTCCGGTCCAGACCGAACTTTTGTTCGCCGCGCACTACGCATCCGCAGCGCCCGCGGCGGTCACAAGCATCACAGCCCCGTCCAGGTTGAACCTCTTAACGTCCGGCCTTGCGCATCTCCTAAGAAGCCGAACAGTTGTTCATCCGCGCTACTGCCACGTTCAGGCCGAAGCAGCCCCATCGGGTTTTCTTTTTTTTGCTGGGCCCCGCACCTTGGTCGAGCGCCTCTTCGAGAGTCAACTCCGCAGAGGAACAAGATAAAACAGAAGAAACCGCCGGCAGCACGTGCTCACACACACTAATCACTTAGTTTGTAATTATTGTACATGCACATATTTATGTATTAACGAAATAAAATGTTATGTTTTTGCCTAACTACTAAAATTGTCTTGTTCTTGGAATAAATGTCACTATACTTTGCTCGGCTTTTAAATCATTTTGTTTATAATGCACTGATACGCTTGAGTTTCTTTAGCGTCTCATTTTTCCATTGCTCTATTGCAATTATTGCTTTGCTCGCATTGTTTCGTTTACCTTTCAGCTAATTTGCCGCATGCTGGCTTCTACACTTTAATACATAACGGTCATATACTTTATGCACTTAACAAATCATTCTGTATCATTTTATTCACATTATGTTTGATGTAACTAAGCTCAAATCCGTCAGTTACAAATTAATTACATTGGCCCTTCCGAACATTTATCATGTCTAAAACTCTGAACGTAACCGTTCTGAAACCTGTCTTATCTCATGCTAAATTTTATCCCTCAAATTATTAGTTACTGCTACTTACTGCTCTTATTAATGTAAAATACCGATTATCTTGCAATAAATAGAATATTTAATCATGTGCTCATATTGACCTTATTCATTTAGTTAATTAGGCAATCAGAATTGCTGTGGGCAGTAAACCATTATAATATATAAGAGTGCCCAATACATTAACATTGACTTGAAAATTTTATGGTTGACATACAGATCTAGTAATATATGAAATATTTTGATATATCAAAAAATCTTAGTTCGGTCCATTTTTAACATTCATTAAGAGAGCAACTACATATTCCTACACAGGCAAAGACGATTGAAAATCCAATCATGTAGTTACTGCTATTACACTAAAATGCAAATGTAGCCTTTGTAATCGCGTATAACACTTTTACGTTTTAAGCAGTTGAAAAATCCCGAATGTTAACATTGTTTTCGACTTTAAATGTCACGCCCTAAAAATGAACTTAACATTTTCTAAAATGACGCCTGTATTTTTCTTTCACACGTAATGATATTTAAATCGAATAAACCTACGTCGCAACTAAGTAAAATTAACAAAACAAGCCACGTTCCAGCAAAAACTACGTGGTCCTAATTACTTAATCCTGAAGCAGCGAAAAGGTAACTTTTTCCATACGAGTTTATTGCTAGGTGGAAAAGTAGTGCGCCATTAAACCTCATCCCATTGCCGTCCAGCCTTTCTTTACCTCAATTAATTTGCAAAAAAAGCTGTTCATATGCATAATTAAGTTATTAAAATTCCCACTCAGAACTTCGGGAGTGACAAAATGTCAATGCCAATGAGAACTGCCATAATCAATCAGTGATTCATTAATTAATACAATCTGCTGTTGGTGTAAAGGTTTTAGTGTGTTTAATTATACCAGTGTCGTTGCTGCTGCGACACTGAATCAATGAATTTAGCGCTCAAAGAATTATTTTTGGAGCATAAAAAATAAGATTTTTTTTGTATGGTTGTGGATATTTCAAATTTTTATACTATTCTTTTCCGTCTCCACTGTGGTCTAAATCATTTTCTTATACAAGGGCATATTAAATCATTTAAATAGTAGAGACAGTGACAGCGCAAAGCGTTTTGTAAGCATAAGAATGATTCCCTTTCCCGTTATATTGTTAACTCGAACTTAAACTCAATACGAGTAAGACGACGACAATGGAAATTAACAAGTGAAATAATTATCACGCAGTTGTAAACTTACAAGACATTGGAATCTTCAATTACATCGTCTATGTGTACTCTAGTTTCCCATCAGTTCGCTATGCATCAGCACCTTTTTTGATTACACGTTTTCAATGGTCGTCATTTTAGTGGGAATACGTAAGTTCTGAAACTTTTTAGAATTCTTCTAGACGGTGTTCCTTTAGCAATTCGAGATTCGAGCGGCAAAGTATCTACGACGCACCTCAAATTGCACACTATCATGTTTGAATACCACAAACAAACCTATTGAAATCATTAAATAGGCTAAGGTGACCCTTATGCTTGTCAATCATGATTCCTCGACTTAATCTTCTTAGATAATTACCTTTAAGGATACATGAAACACCTAGTCTAAATATACGGAGAATGCCAATACTAGCAAACAATTTTTAATGCTGCAGAAGAAATTTGTCCTGGTCAATGTGTATTGAAAAGTCATAGTGAACAATTCACTATCATCACTATCATTATAGATAGCCATTATCCGTCCACTGCGAAATGTAGACTTTTCCCACACTTGGGCTGTACTATAGGTTGTGACTAAGCTGAACCACTTTGTCTTTCAATTTCTTTTATCTGTTTCTTCTCTCCTAGTCTCATTTCATCTCTTAAATAAAGATCTACATTTTCAACAGTTTGTCCATTTATTTGTATTTGATTGTTTGACTGAATTGGTCTAACATTGCCTTCAAATCTATTAAATTTTTACTTCTAGAAACAACGTCATCTGAGGATCGTAGCTGATTTGGGTAGCAGCTATCGATTTTAATTCCTTTATGTTCCCATGGTACATGTTTATATACATTTTCGAATGCTAGGATGAACAACCGTAGAGATTCCCGCATTGATTTAAAGTTTGTCGCTTCATGTATATATTTAATTAGGTACCTAAAAATATCATTTGTAAGTATATAGTATATTCCTCAATTCCTCTATACGAGTACATCACCTATAGTTATGATAGAAAGTGCCCACATCTTCAGATCTGATAAACTTCTTGAAAATCTTCGAAAGCTAAATAGACCAAGGTGTTATATTCGTTAGTTTTTGTTAATAATTGTATAGCCTGGTGATGATCTAAGCAGATTTTTGATTTCTCACCTGCGATAGTCCCTGATACATACTTTTGCAAGATATGCTAATATTAATAGATAACTACATTTGCTAAATAATATCTAAGTTTCTGATAAAGACAGGTTCTGTTTCACCAAGATTCGTAAATAAACAGAACAGTTCTAGTACGATTGGCGGAAAAGTACTTTGTGGGCACCTCATTTAAAAAAACAATGGCCTAACAATTTTTTTCAAAATTAAGATTAATGTAAAAAAATCAATGGAAACAATATACATTTAAGGAATATAAGGTTTGTTTTTAAAATTCTCAATTCCTTAATTAATTGTCTACACAACAGTGTAAAGAAAATTAGATAATTTCTTTCGGTTTTTCTATAATTTCGTTTTTCATTTTTCTTGCATTTCATCTATCTCTCACAAGCAAACGCGAAATTTCATAGCGCTTGCTTACTTGAACAACGCTTCAAGAATCCAGGATCACACAATTATTGCCCGCTACAAATAGTCAGAATAATGTCGCTGCACCGTCTAGAGAAAATCGTTGGTTAATTGTACACCTACTGCAACATACAGTTCAGCATTCGGCAGTATTTGGCGACTACTTTGTGAACAAGTGCAATCAGTGTTTTAATGCCGTTTTACCATGGGAAATTATAAGCTAACTAATAACATGTAAAAGAAGAGCACAGTCTGTATTAAGAAAAAATAGACATTTGTCAACATTAAAGTGTTTGAATAAAAAACGGCGAGGTTTAGTAGAATTTGAACCGTTAGGTGCCATGGTATATTATTGTTTTTACAGAAATATACAAGTACGTAATATTCTGCATTAAATAAGTAAATTACATACAGGCGTAAGTCTATGAAATAATATCCATTGTTTAGTACAATAATTTAGTAAAATGCTCTTCCATTAATTTTTGCAATTATCAGTATTACTGGGTATTATTTTGTCGATTTTAAAATTTCTTGAATACGGGCGTATAGGCTATGCTTGTAGACCACTTATTCTGTCAGTATGCAAGAGCGATGTCATAGCAATAAGCGCACTGAGTAACTGTAATATTGGCATCCCGCTCTATTCCACTGCAGAGAGTGAAACATAATGTTGTGCTACGTATGACCGGTCCACGTTACCGCAAACAAAAACTAAATAGCGAGTCCAATCCCCTTAAGATTCACTGGTTATCAAACTGAACCTTTTGTACTGAAAGATTTAGGTCATCAGCAGTCGTGTTCAATCTTTCTCTTGCGTTTTTCAATAGCATTCTTTCCACACTTAGCAATATACAAGTAATGAAAGCAATATTTTTTGTCATAAGTTCGATACGCGAGAGCGAAGCCATCAAGTAAAATAAACATGCTTACATACGTGTTGTGCACGTATTTTTTTGCATACCTGGTGATATGTTGTAACTTTAAACATGATAAAAACGGACTGCAAATTTTACAACTGTCAAAATTACAATTCACAATTTCAATAAAATAAAAAATTGTTACTTTCCATACATAAAAATCAGTTAATGCTATGGATGGTGCTACCAATACATTCAGCCAAGTTTTGTTTTAGTAAGAAATTATTTTATTTTCACTGAAACGATAGCAGAAAATCCAGCTTAGGTTGCTAAAAAAGTGAAAGTAAAAATTTTAAGTTTTTTTGGAATAACGATGGATATTCAGTATTTGCTCTTAGCCACAATTCATCTAACTGAAGTTTTGCGAATTCCATTTTTAAGCCCTCATTGCAAGATAGCTCTATGAAAGATTTTTTGTTAGTAAAAGTTTCAGAAAGCGTATATCTGTCAATGCGCTTCTACTTTTCGTGAAATATTCTTAAAAATCTTCGACGAGCATTTGGCAATAGGGTTTCGTGTCAGTAAGAAGCTTTTTTATTAATTTCAATGTGTTTCGTCATAGCTCGCGTACCACTTTGAATCACTAATAATAAAAAACTCGATAAAAATTTGGATTTCGACTATTTATGTGATTGTGAGCAACTTTTATTAACAACGTTTTGCTGCGACAATTGTTTTGGTTCGGGGCTATTTTATTTTTTCCTACGAGATTAAAATCGGTTCACATGCATAAATTAAAAATATAACAAGCTGGCGAGTTACGAAAATTCCAAACCGCCCTTTCGGTCTAAATGGCTTGGGTCACGTATTCAACTACGAGAAGGCATGTGTTTACACCCTCGCTCGCATAAGCACAAAACAGCATATAAACAAAAGTAAGCAAGCGTTACCACTTTTAACAGTACATGCTCGGGGTGATACTACCTAGCATCTAGTAGAATATCTCGATCAGAGATGATCCTCAAGTGAATAGGTCAAAGATTGGTGATCATCTCGCTTCATGTTCACTATTCCAAGGCACCTAGTATACTATATAGCAGTACTAATTGGTCACCAACCCAACAATAACAATGAGCAAAACCCAACAACAAAGCTCTCTACCAAACACTGCAGCAATATCAACAGCGCCGAAGGAAAGTTTCCGCTAGAAGGGCAATTTTTTGACACCCCAAGTCTACAAATGTTGTATTCCTTATGGCAGTGGTCTTCAAACTTTATAAATCGCGTACCCCTAAAACAGAAAAATTAATAGTGCGTACCCTTGGTATATACAGTGTGTTTCGTTTGAAATGAAGACGCATCTCTTTTATTTTTAAGCGTAGGGATTTAAAATTGAAGTTATGTAGGCTATACTTGATTTCAAAATCTTTTTTATCATTTTGAGAAATCTCCAGACACCAACATTTAACAATTTTGCGGAGTAAAAAAATCTCACGTTAGTGGTGGATAAGTCGCATGCCCAACGTATGTTCAATGACTAACCGTGCAACATCATCTCGTTTACAAAAGTAAGTTTTTCTTCAACTATGAAATTATGAAACATACGGGGGATTACACGAAACTTCCCTCGCAAGAGTAATGTAAATTACATCAATTTGCAAATAAAAAAAATGTGGCTGGTGGAATTCGAACTCGGGCTTCCAAGATGCTAGGCTGGCGCTCTGACTCTGGACCATGGGATCTTGCTTACATTACGGGCTTACGACAGCGGTATAAACGAGGCGCTCACAACTGGAGTAGATTAAAGTGTTCACCCTATACAGGTTGGGGCCAAAACATGCCCGTTTTCGTCAAGGGTAAAAACTTGAGCTATCTGCAAATTATTACTTTTATTTAACTAATAGTTAAAGCAAAAATAGGCAGAATTTTCTTTTTGTATAAAACCGTCTAATGTTTTTGTTTTTTAGAAGGTGGCGCCATTCTAAAAAAATAAAATGAAACAAGAGAATACATTTGCAATAACATATTATAGAATCAGTTAGGAAATGTCTTATTTTGTGTAATGCTTGTGATCTCTGTATAAGTACATGTAAATTACTTGAAAATCAAGTGTGTACGTTTTCGCTTTAACGCGAAATGTTATAAAATAAGCATTGTTCTACATACGAGCACATAACTCTAAAATTGAAATTTTGCAGGCTTTGGAAATTTTTAAACAGGTCACAGGACCGACATCGACGAGCGACGAAATTCCCGCCAACGCTGGGGGGGGGGGGGGTGTAGGCAAATTTGCGCCTATTAGAATTAAAAACAGATGAAGAATGTTGAAAAAGCATTCGGAAAATTCAAATTTAAATTAGGATCGAATGCTATAAGGGTGCGTTTTGTTTATAATTAAAGCAAAGCAGTCAGCTTTTTATCCGACTACATTTTTTAAGAGGCCCAGGGGGGTGTCAATTGACCCCATTGACACCCCCTTGGATCCGCCAGTGTCTAGTGGCTTGTCTCTGGTCAAGATTTTTGCTGCTGGGTTATAGCGGATTTCATATGAGTGAGTTGAGTTGAACATTAAAGTAACGCAACTACAACTGAGGTCTATTTGGATATGTACTGCGGTGAAGCTGTAGATGCTGATTCCTGTGGCAAACTAAGTTCCTGTGTTGATTTGGATCCTGATTCTGGACATTTTGGCAGTTGGTTGTCGTTGAGGCTTTCACAATGGCTTTGAGTGGAGCAGTTGTGTGGCGTGGTCAGTTGCAGAGTTGGACGAATTGGTTTTAGTAGAGGAGAGTGTTAAGTTCAATAAAAGGTAACAGAATCCAGGTATTAAAAATAAGAACTGAATGAAAATATAGATTGAAGTTAATTAATTTTAATTAAGTAAGTACTTACTATTTGAGATTGTCGTATGACAAATGTACGATGAAGTATTTGTAATTGCATTTTCAAAACTAGTTTGAAGTATCATTTAATAGAAGTTTTTGAGTTGTCATAATTATAATAGGAACATCGAATTTCAGAATATAAGTAATCTAGATAAAAAAAATCCGATCCGATTTTCAGTCAAGTGTTATCTATTGGGGCTAGCAGGAAATAATTTTGATTATAAAAAGATAAATAAATAGGGAAATTAAATTGATTAAAATTTAATTATAAACATAAAATTATAGGCGCCACAACGTGGAACCTTAACTTAACAATATGTTTATTAATTCTACTTGTGCTGTGACATTGCACAACGCTCCCCAAAGAACAGCAAACAAACACCACTACAGGCTAATAAGACAGAACGCGCATTTGCATTTTTCCGTTATTTGTGTACGGTTTGTTTACTACAGCGTTTCTACAACTTTAAGGTACGTATCTCCTTTAATATATATTTTTTAAATTATTTAAACGTCCGGCTTTCTGTACCTATCCTAAGAGTTATAGCCGACAATATGTCGATATGCAAAAATGTTTATCATATAAAAATAACTAGTCTCTGCCTTATACATGTATTTATATTATTTTTGAGATTTTCGAATTCCTTCATGAGTGTGAGAGCACATGTGCGATGTCCGCACTGTAGAAAGTGTGGTCCGGAGTAGGTGGCGCTGCCGGCTGCGATCAACATCTGGCGCCAGGCGGCCGCGCGCTTATATGGTCAGGCGGCCAACTTCTGCCTACCGGTTAGCCTCAGCCTCACAGGCTCTCCCACGGCCTCCGATAAACTGCACCATCAGCATCCACGAAGGACTCCACCTACTCTCGAGGATAACCGTTCCGGGTGTCGCCGCCACAAATTGCCGAATTTTCCTCATTTGCACCTCGCTTTGTAGTCGCCGTTGCACTGCCGCACACCGACTTGTTGCCAGGTGTAATGGGGTTTCGCTGCCCAACCCTGCCATTAGGAAGATGCTTGGCGGCCTCTGGAGTGATTTTGATGGATCGCTATCCGTTAACTAGCTACTATAAAAATGTCATTTGTTTAATGCAGGCTCTGTCAGCTACTGTTTGGTGAAGCCCTAGCCGCCGTAAGCTGTTGGTAGCTGTTGTATAGGCACATATTGTATCCAGCATGCAGTATATTCGCTCGTTGAATGGGAAGTATCAATCAGTGTTCCTCACACACTCACCAAAGGTCCTTTTTCCACAATGAGTTCACGTTAAAAAGTTTTTTATAAAATCTTAATTCTCGTGGAAAAGTTTGAACAAGAAATTGATTGGACAATCCAAAAATGCCATAAAGGTGTCAGATATTAAAGTTTGAAAATTATTATTAAGAAATCTGAGGACCACAAGCTCAATAAAATATTGTAACATACGCACAGTTGCGTAGTTGTTTTCAAACTGTCGATTTTATATTTTAAGTAGCTAATTTTTATATGCTCAAACGTGATTTGTTTTCGAGTGTACCATGTTATTCTTAAACATTTTGATTTTATCTTGCAACACCCTGTGTATGCAGTATCGCCAAATTGAGAAGACTACCATGGCTGAGTCACGTATCAAGAATGTCTGAAGAAACCCAATGTTAAAACAATCTTCTAGGGAATAAAGAAAGACAATTTACGAAGAAGGACAAATGCAGAGATCTCAAAACTGTATAAAAAACACCAATAGAAAAATATCCTCAAATGGGACGACTACCACGACTGCGTCACATATCAAGTATATCTAAAGATGAGGTTCCAAACTCCAGGATAAAAAAATCTTCAAGGGAATAAAAGAAAACAATAGATGGCAAAGAAGAACAATTGCAGAAGTCTACGAACTATATAGAGAAACACCAATAAAAAAATTTACAAATAGAGACGACTACGATGTCTGGGCAACGTGCCAAGAATGTCTGACATTAGAAATCCAAATATCATATTAAAATGAACTTCAATTGAAGAAAGAAACACAATGGATAGCGAAGAAGACTAATGCCGGGATTTCCGAACTATACAGAGTGACTGGTAACTTCTGCAGGCAACTGACAGTATTAAAGAGCAATTCTTTTTAATAAACGGGTAGCCAATGCTTTAAAAATTACTATCTACTTATTAAAACCGCTGATATTGGTTTAGTAACAATTTAAAAAGTACCTAGTAATCCGTGTTATGTCAATTAATATGTAATTTTTGGGGTCTCAAAACTACTGCAGAGATCATTTTATCAGCGGTTCTCAATTTGTTTTCTTTTGCTGTGTGCCGCTTTATGTAACTGCATAAGTTACCAGTCACCCTGTATAAAGAAATATCAATAGAAAAATATCGTCAAATAGGGACGATTATGATGGGTGGGTCACATATCAAAAATGTCTGAAGAGAGCATCAAATGTCATGTTAAAAGGATCTTTAAGTGAATAGAAAATGCCAATTATTGGTCAAGAAGGCAAATGCAGAGATTGCCGCACCGTATAAAGAAATACCAATGATGACTGGGTTGCATATCAAGAATGTTTGAAAATAGAGTTCAAAACCTCATGTAGAAAGTTTCTTCAAAGGAATAAAGAATAAATGGATGGCGAAAAAGACAAATACAGAGATCTCCAAACTGTATAAAGAAACACCAACAAAGAAATATTATTAATCTTTGAAAATAGAGTTCAAAACCTCATGTTCGCTTACCAAAAATGTCTGAAGATAGAGTTCCATAGATTTTGTTAAAAGGATCTGCACGATTATGACGGCTGGGTCACATGTCAAGAAGCTTTGAAAATGCAGTTCAAAAATTCATGTTAAAAGGATCTTCGAAAAAATAAAGAACGAAGAGATAGGGGAAAATACAAATGCAGAAATCTTCCAAGTGTATAAAGACACGCCAATGGCAACATATCATCAAATAGCAAAAACTACAATGGCTCCGACACATATCAAGAATATCTAAATATAGAGTTTCAAATACCACTTTAAGAGGATTTTCAAGGAAATAAAGAAAACAATGAATGTCGAGGAAGGACAAATGCAACGATCTCAGAGGTGTACAAAGAAATACAAATAAAAAAATCTGGTGTGATACACTCACACAACTTCCTTTTACAGTGATCTTATAATTAGTCAAAAATTTCATTTTTAATTTTTAAAAATTTGTCAAAAATTTTCAAAAATTACAAATTCTACAAAAACGGTACAAAATAGAGCGTTAGTTGAAGAGACAAATTTTCTCTAGAATTTTAAGGTGAATTCGAAAATGTAATAATATACCGGGTGTTTTATTTAAAATAGGAGTTAATAAAAAAAATAGAAAAAAAAAACAAAAGAAACCCAGTTTAGAAGTATTCAACTGGAAAATCACATATCTCACATCAATACACATTAAAAATTTAATCAAAATATAAAGTTTAAAAAAAATCGTTAGAGCCGTTTTTGAAAAAATCGAAAAAAACCGAAAAATCACAAGAGTAAACAGTTACTTCCGGTTATGCGATTTTCTTCAAAAGCTTGCTGTCTCATCTACATAGTACACAAAACTTATATATGAAGTTTCAACGCCATACCTCTTGTCGTTTTTGAGATATTCTGTTCACAGACAGACACACCCACACGCAGACACACACACAGACAGACCAATGAAAAAAAATATGTTTTTTGGGATCAGGGGACTCTGAAACGTGAAGATCTGTTGAAAACTCAATTTCGAATTTTTGGGGTGAATCCAATACTTCCTTTATCGTAAAAGGAAGTAAAAACGTCATCAAATAAGGACAACGATGGCTGTGTCAGGTTCCAAGAATATCTGAAGATGAAGCTCCAAACCCCATGTTAAAAAACCTTCGAGGGAATAAAGAAAGACAATGGATGGAGAAGAAAAGCAAATACAGAAATCTACGAACAGTATAAAGAAACACCAACACAAAAATATCCTCAAACAGAGACGACTTTGAAGGCTGGGTCAAGATTCTTTGAAAAGAGAGTTCAAAACCTCATGCTAAAAAGATCTTCGTAGACATTACTAATGTCAATTTTAGTTACTTTTCGTTGTAGTATCCGTTACTTTGTATTCGTTACCGAGTACTCGTTTATTCTACGTGCGTCGCAACCAGTTCGGATCGAGTACCCGAAAGTTCAGTGAGAGTATCTGTTGGCTTCAAATTGGGTGACAAGCACACGGAGCTGCGAAAGCTGATATAAACAAACAAAATAGAATGCTTACTTCTTCATTGATCAGAATTGTGCATTGGGCACGAGGCTTATATACACGATAATATCGGGAGTTGAATTTTTACGTAAAAGAGGTTTTAAAACAACCTGGTTAAGAGACTTGCTTTTATTTTGTTTTCAAAGTAACTTTATCTTAATGCCAGAAAACATCCCCGAAACTTCGCTTATGTGATAAAGCATATTAAGCATTTCTTCGGGAAACTACCTACCTATTTCATTTTAGGGTATTAAAAAAGTCCAAGCTAAGAACGCCAATCGCTGTTCGAATGTGCCTAAAAAGTATTTTCATGAAACCCCTATTTTTTCAGACAGCATTCTAATTTTAAACACAACCTCAAACTTCATCTTCGGACCGTAAGATGGAGATAAAATAAAAAGCAAGGTCGAACCAAATACTCCTGGTTAAACTAAAGCAACTGTTTTAAAAATGTAACGAATACTTTTGAAAGTTGATATCCGATACTTCGGATCTTGTTGAGTAACGAGTACTCGTGTAACGAATAGTTACTTTTTTGACATCACTAGTAGACATGTAGAAAGAATGGATAGCAAATAAGAGAATTGCAGAAGTCTCTGAACTGCATAAAGACGCACCAATAGAAAAATATCTCCAAACAGCGACAACTATTATGGCTCCATCACATATCAGTTATGTATAAAGATTTCCAACTGCGTACTCGAAGGATCTTCAAGGAAATAAATAAAGATAATGGATGGCGAAGAAGGACACATGCAAAACTTTCCAAGCTGTATAATGAAAGACCAATAGAAAAATATCGTCAAATAGGGTGGAGTACCATGATCGCGTCACACATCAAGAATGTCTGAAGATAAGAGTTTCAAACCTCATGGTAGAAGAAACTTCGAGGGAATAAAGAAAGACAATGGATGGCGAAGAAGGACAAATGTAGAGATCTCCGAATTGTATGAAGAAACCCAATTGAGTTCAAAACCGCATGTTGAAAGGATCTTCGAAAGAACAAAGAAAGAACGGATGGGGAAAATTTAAATGCATAAATCTTCGAACTGTATAAAAACACACCAATAGAAAATATCCTCAAATAGGGACGACTAGGATAGGTGGTTCATATGCCAAGAATGTCTAAAGATAGAGCTTCAAACCTCATGGTAAAAGAATCTTCGAGGGAATAAAGAAAGACAATGGATGGCGAAGGACAAATGTAGAGATATCCGAATTGTATGAAGAAACCCCAATTGAGTTCAAAAGCGCATGTTGAAAGGATCTTCGAAAGAAAAAAGAAAGAACGGATGGGGAAAATTTAAATGTATAATTCGAACTGTATAAAAACACACCAATAGAAAATATCCTCAAATAGGGACGACTAGGATAGGTGGTTCATATGCCAAGAATGTCTAAAGATAGAGCTTCAAAGCTTATGTTAATAGAATCTTCAAGGGAATAAAGAAAGACAATGGATGGCGAAGAATAACAAATGCAGAAATTTCCGGACTGTATAGAGAAACACCAATGTTATCAATTAGAGACAAAACCTCGTTCCTTAGAGACCTTTAAACGTCTGATATTTATTTTTTTTTAAATGGGAAATTACAAATTTTGCACTTTACGGTAATTAAAGCTCACTTTACGAGGTTTCTGAAGTATTCATTCTTTCTGCTGGATGTTGATATTCAAATGCTACGTTTTTATTTATAAAATGTTAGTACGCTAACTTTCATTTGCATATTTGTGCCTGTAACGTTTTTAGAAATTTATTTACTGCAGGTTACCATTATGGATACTGTTGAGAGTAAATCTGGAGTAACGTATCTTCAAAAAAGGATTGTCCCGTAAAGAGAAAATATAAACCCACAAAAAACTCCATTGGCTTTAAATCGAGGGACCTCGGAGGCCAAACTATCGTAGAGCACTAACACTTCTAATCTGTTATTCATCAAACTCGCCATGCAAAAACTTACAATCACGCCATAATGGGGTGCGGCACCGTCATGCTAGTTGGCAATAAATTTATACGAACATTCCCTATTAATTGAGGAAGGATTACACCATACAAATTTAAATACGTTTGATCCAAAGTTTGTCAGAAACATAGAGTACTATCATGTAATCACTCTTATTTTCAGACCAAACTTTGCCGACTAAACCTGTACATTTCTCATCTATTTCGATTTTCTGTTGCATAATAGATTTTGACGATTAACGTTCAGCATTGTAGTTAATTGTACAAATCTGTCAATCATCTCTATTAAGCAATTGCAAACATCTAACCGACTTATTTTCGGTTGTAGCCCAAGTGATAGGGATGGTTTATCTCTCCGGTCATGATATTTTGTTTAAAACAAAACAGGGTCTCATAAAATAAATCATTTTGCTGCCTAAACAAACAAGTAATTTTTAATAAAATCTATCAACTTCTATATACGCATACACAGGATAATATAAAAATATTTACGAATGAATTGGACGTGAGAACACTTAGAATTAACTACATTAAATACTTCTAGATTAAAATATGGCTATATTTATTTGTAATTCATGTTTATTGTTGTCTCTTTATTATGAAATATTGTCACGTCTTAGACCACTCTTCCTTGTTGATAATCGGAAATCCAATTTCAACAAACAGAACATCATAAGAACCTATTACTATACAGTTCCGAAACTTAACGGAGAATGTTGAAAGGAGCACCTAAAAAATGATCAAAATGTGATATAAGGTGTTTCTTATTTTGAATAGGAAGCTCCTTCATATCATTTACATGGAAACACACAAACAGGATAAATGATTGCATCCTGGAACTCCTGGAACAAGCATCTGTCATTTTAGGTTAGTTCAAGGTAGTTCTCTATACAAACGATAGTAAAAAATGTACACTAGGTACCCATGTTAGAAGTCAGATGAGTCAACGATTTTATGACGATGTTAGTAAGAGTGTATAAGTGAAAGGATCCTTAATACAATA
This sequence comes from Agriotes lineatus, assembly GCA_940337035.1. Classification (NCBI taxonomy): domain Eukaryota; kingdom Metazoa; phylum Arthropoda; class Insecta; order Coleoptera; family Elateridae; genus Agriotes; species Agriotes lineatus. The sequence continues at coordinate 48,503 of CALNHX010007896.1, read as the reverse complement.
AGTGTATAATAAATACTTTACAACGTGTTTGTATAGGGCATCTTCAATTAACCTTAGTCTTACAAAGAACAATGCAATATCTGGGAAAGTATCGATACAGTTCTAAAAATGAGAACATAAATAAGGTGGGTGCGCAATGTAAAAATACCTTTTAAATAGCTAATTCCGAGGCTGGAACTCGAGAATTGCAGGATTAATTGTGCATGCGCCAGTACTGTTTTACGTTCACTGCTAATTGGAAGGCAAAATTCTTCGCAAGTTTATTTAAAATGAGCCAACCGCGTTGACCGCATTCTTTACGGAACGAACGGTTCGAAATTTGCATGAATGAATTGCAGCAGATGATTTATGCTGGTTTTACGACTGAATGATATATAGACAAATGTATTTATACAATCGCTGCATAAACATGTGAAAAGCATTATGGCTGTGCAGATACACTAACGGGTGATTTATCGTTACGTAATTTTTAGACAGTTACTAAATAATAAGCCCATAAAATATTGTTTTGGCGACGTTAAATCCCGCAATTAAATTTATAACAGTAATCTGGCGCATTTCAGATTATTGTTATGTATAGAATCGTTAAGGGGGTCCCTGGTTCCAAACTGTATTTTTATCTCTTTCCAGCGGCGGATCGTGCATAATGCCTTGGAATCGAAGCAATCCATTAATTTTACAAAATCATTTGAGTTATCAAGCAGTAACGTTTCAAGATTTAAGACTTCTAGTTCAGTCCATGCATTTATTCCTCTTCGTGTAGAAATTTTTTTCGTATGGGCGTACCAAGGAAGCTGTTTTTTTCTCGATATTATACATAATAATGTTATCTACTTACCTTTATTAATCTTTGTATATACATCTGTATGCTCTAGCTAAACCATCTTATGTGAAAATCAGCCCAAGATATTTCTGTTGGTCAGTTAATTTAATAACGTCCAATCCCAAATCATGTCCTGTACCTCCAAGCCCCCCTTTTACTCTTCTTGGTCTTCAGCTAATGGTAGTTGGTCATCAGCAAATAATAAAATGTACATTTTCACATATTCTCTTTTCATACCCATTCTGCGACATTTCCTTTTCCAAGGTTCTTGTCAGCTTTCAGGCATATTGAAAAAAGTATGAGGATCTAAATACATGAATAGAGATTTTGGTTTACGGTTAATTACTACGTTTAGGAATACACAATACACGTTTTAAAATAACAATTATTATGGATTATAGCCTCAAATAGGATGGATAATGCCAACGAAATAGAAAAAACGACTTGGAATTAAAGATTATCTCTTAATCGCTACTTGGAATGTAAAAGGGCTAGGAACTAAATTACTGAAATTACGAGTAGAAAACGAATTAGACAAACGAAAGTAGACATTGCTCTAGCTAAACTAAAACAAAAGAGAAAAGTACCAAAGATCTTAATAAGTATACCATATTATACAAGATTCAAAAGCAGCAGCGTGAGTTGTCATTTTAACAAACAGAAAATGGAGAAATAGGATTAAGTCATATGAGAGACTAGACGAGAGAGTTATGAGCATTAGGCACCGTATAGAAAGGGAATATCTCACGCTAGTATGCATATATGCTGCAAAATAAGGTAAAAAAGAAGATAAGTTGTAACAAACAAGATAAATAAAATTGACTATATTATCTTAGAACATTTCAACACCATCATAGGGAATAACAAATTTGGAAACATTGTTGGAATACAAGGAGAGCATACACTTAACCAAAACGGGATTTTGCGTGTTATCGTCATATGCTCTTTTCAATACCATCTTTATACATAAAAAACCTCATACATACACTGCTACACGGGGAATTTCTGCACACAAAAAAAATCTATATAAAAATTAAATAATTTACAACACGGCGGTTCAAGAATTGTCGGTGTCCGGAAGCGCCACTGGTTCGAGACAGTCCAAACCAGAAAACCTACAGGTGGCCGTGTAAGTTCCTAAACCCACTCAGCTGGTTCATAATAGCTATTTGTGCAACAAGTGCTAAAAGTGGATGTTTATGCACGAGACATAAAAATTCTGGAACGAAGCCGAAGGCTGAGTTTCATAACATGTCTCGTGCATAAACACTTTTAGCACGAGTTTGCACACAATATTTTTTCTACAGCCTTAAATGTACTGTTATTAATCCATAAATGTCGATTTAACAACGGTTTGCATTTATGACAGTTATAATCTATGTCATAGTAAAGCGATGGCCGTGACGGCGCAGGTGACTGTTTCTGCAGTCGGTAGCTGTCAAAGTTAGTTATCAAAGGTAACTATAATAGTACACATTTTACTTTATTCATTGCATAATGCTTTAATTATTTAAAAAACACTTTACCTCAAACGAAAGAAGTAACTAGACTAACTTTATAACCTCACTTCCTCTTTAAAATTCAAAATTCAACACCCGCTGTTTACTTTTAGCACATGTGCTAACAGTAAAAAGCTGATTTCACTTTTAACACGCTGATTTATAAAACGTCATTTTTAGTGATACAAGCTAGTGCTAAAAGGACTACTTTTAGTAGTGGTCGTAGAAAAAAAACAATAAAGAAAGAAAACACGAGAGCTTGAAATAATTGTTTATTTACAGTATGTACACCTATAAACTCTGCACCATACTCAAAGAAGTTAAACAAATCTGTGATAGGATACTTGTTTGCAGGGCCGGCATCTTTATGTTTTCTCGTGTGTTGCTCTTACTTCTAAAGACAATAAATAGCAGAAATTCTAAAATGATAAGTAGAAAAATCGTTTTTGTTCATGTCAAATACTCTCAAAATATTTAATTTAGATTTAATGCCAGTGTATATTAACTTAAAAAGAATTTAATTAAAAGGATTCACAATTTTAGATGCCAATTAGTATTATATATATTTTGTACGTTTAATTCCCAGGATGAAGTTTATTCCCGAGACAAAGTCGAGGGAAGAATCACATGTGGGATTTAATGACATCTTAGTACCAGCTTTTTAAGTTATCAAAATAAAGATAGTAGTGATGGTGACGAAACATACTTGGTGCCTTAGCAAATTATTAGCACTGGGAGAGGGTAGAGGTGTCCCAATTTCACATGGTGCGTGGGAAAAGTATTCCCGGTAGGTGATGTTTAGTTGTGTGAAGGACCTGACAAAATACCAGGTATGTAATTTTAAATTGAGTTATAATATTTGACGTTTAACAAGTATTTTTAGCTAGAAGTGCGTATTTCTCAAACGTAAAAAAATGTAACCCAATTTAAAATTATTTACCCTACATTGTGCCAGGTTAGTTTTACATAACCCAACATCACCTACTGGGAATACTTTTCCCAAAGACAATGAGAATTTGCGACACCTATATACTAAGGTAATTTTTCATGACCGGAAGTAGAAATCAGTTTCTAGGTTATAAATATTGTTCCAGAAATATCCCTTGGGATTAAAAGTGGGACTTTAGTCCCTCAAGAGGACTCTATTGAAAATAATTTTTCAAAATGCCCAACTAATTCATTGAATAAAACATAATTAAATAAAACTAAATTTACCATCACATTATGTAGACACAACAAGGCCCACAGTTGAAATTCTGTAATTATTGTTGTCTCAAGTCTTCTTAATTTTTTGCACTTTTTAAAAAATACCTCAGAAAACGTAACTTGTAAATTGATAAAACCAGGTTATTATGCTGAAGGGAGTTGGAACTTGTTGAAGGTAAGAAAGTTTGGAGAGTGATTTGTAAACGGGATAGCCAGGGCTAACTACCACTTAAAAAATATGCAGCCTATGTCAATTCACAGATGAACACAGCATTTGAGATTGTATTAAAAATTAAGTATCATACACTAGCTATAAATACAAAATATTGGTGTCGTGTTTTACTTATTTTTGGCGAAATGGCGACCTAGTAAATTATTTTCGACGTTCGTAAAATTATTGCCTCCGCACCCCCAAATTCCCATAACAAAAATATTTATCTACAGACACCAGCACAAATAATAATAATAATAATAATAAATCGTCTTTTATTAGCTCCATTGTATTACAAAAATGTATAACCTAGTGAAGATACACGAAAAATAAACATAGCATAAAGGAGCTATCCCAAGGCGGAGTTCAGCATTTTACCTTTCGGTTAGCTGTTCTACCACTCAACCCTTGCCAATAAATAAATGAAATTTAATATTATTTAGCTATATATACATATAAACATATCAGGGCCCAATTATAATAAATAAAATAAACTTACATTACTAATACCAGTCTGGAAATATTTCAGTCATTGTTTAATAAAAAAGTATAAAATTTGAATTTGAATTGATTCAAGGGTAAGCTTTTGAATGTGCTGTTAATACTGTTGTAAATTTTAGTTATTTGGTAAGAGAAACACTGTTTAAAAAATTCCGTTCTATGTAACGGTGGAGTTAGCTTACCCTTGAATCTAACATTTAGATTGTGAACATCCGTGCGAAATGTAATCTTATTATATAAGTAAGGTGGTGATCGAAAGATGAGAATTTTGTGATAAAGGCAAGCAGCATGTAGCAATCTCCTGTTATCCATATTTAACCATTTTAATTCCTGAAGATTATAAGAAATATGTTGGTACTTGCGAATTCCAAAAATAAGTCTCATACAGGAGTTTTGCATTTTTTGAATTTTTTGTGCATTGGCTTTGTCAATAAACGGTCCATATATAGTATCGCAGTAATTAAAGTGAGATAGCACCAAGGAGTTACATAAAATCTTTTTTGTGTTTACATTAAGAACCTGTCTGCTGGAGTAAATTGTTTTGAGTGAATTGTAAGCCCTTTGTGTACATTTGTTTACATGGAGATTAAATTTTAAATCCTCATCTATTACAAGCCCAAGGTTTTTAACTGATTTACTGAGTTGTATAGGTGTGGAGTCAATAATAATTGAATAGAAATTATCAATAAATTCTTCTTTTAGTTTTTTTGGGCCAAAAAGTACTACTTCTGTTTTGTGGGGATTTATGGTGAGGCCGTGTTTGTTGGAGTAGTCAATTAGGCTTCGCAAGTCTTCATTAAAATTTTCCATTGCTGGTATAAAATTTTGTTTAGAAAATGAAGCGTACAATTGAGTGTCGTCCGCGTAGAAATGATGTTTGGAGTACTTAATTACACTGTTTAGATTAAAAGTATAAATACAATAGAGCAGGGGCCCCAAGATTGACCCCTGCGGAACTCCAGATTGTACATCTAAGAGATTCGATAACCTGCCATCAATTTTTACAGCTTGTTTTCTGTTTTCTAAGTAACTTTGAAAAAAGTTACAAGACACTTCATCAAGACCAACATGGTATAAAATAGATAAGAGCAGAGTATGGTTAATGGTATCGAATGCCTTAGGCCTTAGAGTAATCAATGAGCGCCAATAGTGTCAATTTATTATCATCAGTTGCTTTTACTATGTCGTCAACAATGCAAGTTAAAGCCGTTTCGCAACTGTGACCTTTTTTGAATCCTGACTGAGTTTGTGGAATAATATTATTTAGAAGTAAAAAATTTCGTAACTGTTTGTCAACTATTTTTTCAATAATTTTTGAAATTGCTGGTAGAATACTAACTGGACGTAAAGACTTGTACTCTGCTGGATTTGACACTTTTGGAATCGGTTTTATAATCGAATTTTTCCAAAGAGATGGGTATTTACCTTCAATTAGGCAACTGTTAATAATATTAGTTATGTGGGGCAGTATTACAGGACATGCTAGTTTCAGGATATCAACACTTATTAAGTCGGAGCCTTCTGCCTTTGATGTGAGAGATTTGATAATACTTAGTATTTCCCGTTGATCCACTAAGGTAAATGAGAAAAATGAATTAGTGAGCCTCTCAGAGTTATTATAAAACGAAATCATTTCGTTCACGTTTTTCACTAAGGCAAGATTACTGTTAATGAAATAGTTATTAATTTCATTTACGTTTTTTAATTGATCAGGTAAATCTACATATTTGTTATTACCAAAAATATTTGAAGCTTTTAACATTCGCCACATATTGCTTGAGGAGCTTTTAATTTTGTATTCTAAATACGTTTTTTTTTTTCATTTCTAATGGCTGTTGTTACTATATTGCGTAGCCGTTGATAATATGCTCTGTCCTCGTCTAGTTTAGTATTTTTGTACCTAGTATAGGCCTGATCCCGTGAAGATTGCATTAATTTAATGGTTTCAGTTAGCCAAGGTGCTGGCGGTTTAGTTATACGTCTAGTAATATACGGGGCATGTAAATTGATAAGGTCGACAATAGTATGTGTAAAGAATTCCACCTTTTCATCAATATCACGAGTATAGAAAATTTCATCCAACTGGGTGGAGTTTAAATCCGTTGTAAATTGATCAATATTAATATTTTTGTAATCTCGATATGTTAAAAACTTTTGAGTGGTTGGTTTATTTATTTTAAAGATGCATGATAATTTTTCATGATCCGATACACCATCTACGCTTTCGACCCTCACTTCGCTTATAATATCAATCTTGTTAACAAAAATAACATCAAGTAAAGTTTTAGTAAGTTTGGTAATTCTAGTTGGTTCGTCAATAATTTGTTGCAAATTAGGGCCCATTGTCATGTCCAACAAATCACTACAGTATTTGTTAGTTAAATCTAGCAAGTCAAAATTTAAATCTCCACAAAAAACAATAGTTTCATAACAAGGTAACAACATTGATAATGTTGTTTCTAATTCATCAATAAACATCTTTTTATCACATATTTCTGACCTATAGCCAACACCAAATGCAGTACAAGTTTTATTTAATTGAAGGGAAATCCAACACTGCTCTATGCTGCTTGCCGTATCAATAAACCTAAAATTATAAATATTTTTTATATAAAACGCAACACCTCCCCCACATCTTCCATTGCGATCGCGTCTAATTATTGAGTATCCTGGAATGCTTACAGAAACATCACTGATATTGAGTGTGAGCCATGTTTCACTAATTGCAAGAATATCAGGATCTTCCTCGGCTACAATTTCTTTTATTCTCATTAGGTGAGCAGGTAGCGATCTCGCATTCAGATGCAATAACTTAATAAGTGTAATACTTGACATATTTTACTTAAATATGTAATTGATAAATAATTATCGATATGATAACACTAACATGACTGAATATTACAGACTGGTGCATGCAACAAAAAGTAGAGGTTTTATAAAATAGCAAATAAAAGGCTTTCAACTTTATCACAACAGGTGTGTGCAGACACGCACACAACCCAAAATAATACAAATTTTACGAATATACTAAAATGCTAGCTTTGCCAGGTATTAGAAAAATGTTTCGAGGTGATTCCACTGCCGCTGTGAAAAAATAAAGACTTATACAAGTTCGTTGAGGTCGGAAAGCGATTTAACTTTATGAATATTTTCATCTTGTTTGATAAATATTATTCCGTAAAATGTCCACACATTTTTTATGACAAATTTTTCCCGAGCGATTTTTAACAAATTTAGACGCTTTTTGGTTAGGTCCTCACTGATCACAATTTTTGTACCTTTCAGCATCTTCTTACTCTTGAATATAATGTTGCGATCTGATTTGCGAATAAATTTGCAAATTATTGGCCGGGGTAGGCTAGGCTTACCCGGTAGTCGATGCGCAATGTCTAAAGCACCTGGCTGCAATACCACTTTGAACTTGTCGCTAAACAACTTACATAGTTTGTCTTCCAGTATCTCGTCCTTACTTTCTGGAACTCCATAAATTCGAATTGAGTTGCACCTCCCATACTGTTCCAGATCATCCCGCTTCTGTTCGCAGTCACTAAGCTTTTCTTCTAATGAAGACACCTTATTTTCCAACTCTTGGATTTTCGCCTCCATGACTTTGCCCAGGTTTTCGGAAATTTTATTAGCAAGTTGATCGATAAAATTTTTATTTCCAATCACAGCCTCAATTAATTTAGTTACCGACTCTTCGCGGTTAGCAGCCGTTCGCGTATCGCGACCAGTCATCTTGATTCAACACTTTAACCACCACGAACTATAATTTACTTTGAATAGATACCAGCGGCAAGGCAACACGTCTACTCGACTACACGGCCCATGTAGCAGTTCAATATGGTATACAATTACAACACGCTATATTTACCTACTTTATTCACCGGCAAGTGTTTTGAAACCCTAGCACCACGCCATTGCGGTGGTAATGCAATAACCTGTGACGGTAATTTAAGTGTTTATTTGTGCAAAACTGGTGGTAAATAACTTACACGCACAGCACTAAATACTAACAAAGGCACTAACCACCTGTCTATTACAAAAAGCTCAACTGTAATCGATAACTGCAACCAACGCGGAGTTATAATCTGTAAGCATGTTCAAGTCGCGGGCATTAACTACCTACTTTACCCGACATCACAAACCCGTTACGTCAGACACCAGAGGCCTGGTTTTTTAACTAGTAGTGAGCGTTGTCAGTTATTTATTTTGTCTATTGTCGTCCGAGGTCCGGTGTGTTGCTCATATTGTTTCCTGTGTTGCTCGAGCTCGCAAGCAACACAACTGATGCCGGGCCTGCTTGTTTGTAATTGGAAGAGTAGATTTAATTTAGTTTTACTTACTGTACCAGGTTGTAGTTTTAATAAATTTGCAGTGAAAAACACAACTATGATTTTAACACACAATTCGCTCGAGTACACGTATCTCAACTATAAGTATATAATGAACTAAAAATCAAGTACTGCGATATTAATAAATGGGAGTCTCATCAAATCGCTTCAACGATCAATTAATTTTCATAAAAGCGAATTAACGCGAATGGTACCATACGCCCGGGGTGTTACACACTTAACTGTGTATTTTCAGCGTTAAAGAGGAGTTGTTTTAATATTTAGGCTCCCGGAGATCCTTGCCTTAAAAGCATTAAATTTTAAAACGTTGAGGGACGTTGAACGCGACCAAAATGCTAACAGAGTAGCCAATCTAGGAAATAATAAATACATATAAAGTGAAACCAACTATTTCGCATAACTAAATCACAAGGTGAACATATCGCAGCGACGCCAAGCCCTTCTCGATTTCTCAGCACAATCGGTTAGGAAGTTTTTCAGCATAAAAAGTAGGCAAAACGCTTAAAGTTTCATAGTAACAGCACTAACGACATTTTCCGTTTTGATAAATCAGATGACTAAATACGCTAACTACTACAAGAAGAAAAATTTTGAATTAATATAAAATTAGTTAAATCTGCAATTGAATGTATAGTACTTAATTCTTCACGAAAACCTGTCCGAAATTGTAATAGTTGAATGGAAAAATTCTCTGATATATCGTCACTATATTTTTGATACAATATGTTCATTTCAAATAATTCGTCATCAGATGTATTTTGTAATGTTGCTGGAAATAACACTTGAAAGTTTTTATATACATCTTTAATACCACTTGATTTATTATTCAATTGATTTATGACTATATCTAAAGTTTTATTAAAAACATTAATTCTAAACCCATCTTCCGCTTCGGATGTGATATGCGTTTATTTTCAAATTCGGTTTTAACACCCCATTTCTTTGCTAAATCAACTGCTTCAACTTTTATCTCATTAAACTGATGTCTCATTGTTTTGACATTTTCAAACGCATCATCAAATAATTTTGTTGCTTTTACAATATTTTGTTGTTTATTTTGTAATGATTTAGATACAGTGTCAATTGTAAGCAATAACTTTGATTGTAATACAATCAGAAAAACAGTCTCAAATTTCTCTAATTTACTTTTTAAAGATTTTACTTCAGTAATTTAAGTTGAAGTTTCTGATGTTAATATTAATTTAGATAGAGCGTTAAGTATATATTTGTATATTTAAAACGCAAAGCTAACTACGCATCATGTCTGGAAGACCAACGTGTTGGTGTTAATTTTTTTAGAGTAATGCGGCAAGGATTATCACTTATAGCCAAAGTAAAGCCCACCTTTTGATGCTATGGCCAAAAAAACACATAAATTTGTTCTACTACATCATAAACGTTTCGGATTTCGTTAACATTTTGCACAGAATTGTTGAGAACCAAGTTTAAATTGTGTGCCGCACAATGCACATATGGAGCTTTAAGAGCTTTTTGCAAGATTTTTGCTTGAACTCCATTATAAATGCCACTCATATTGGCAGCTCCATCATAGCTTTGCCCACGAAGTTGTTTGATTGAAAGTCCATTGCTGCTTATTGCATCAATTATTTGGTTAGTTAGAGCTGCTGCGGTTTGGTCAACAACAGCAATAAATCCCAAAAATGATTCCTCAATTGATACTCTTAACAGGTATAGAATTTTCGTAAATGATTAAAACGTAGCGAACCACTTGACTTAATTGATCAATTTTTGAAATGTCCTGCGTTGTATCAGTTATAATAGAAAAAAAAGGGTGCTGATTTTACTCGTTCTATAATTTGAAGCTTAGTAGCATTGCCTAGCATATCTACTATTTCATTTTGTATATCAGGACTTAGATATGTAACAGAATTTTTAGTTTTACTTTCTAATAGTTCTTTCAAAACAGGATCATAATTAGAAATTAATTTAATAACAGAAAGAAACAGACCAGGATTTTGACTTGAATCAATGTTTTCATCATGCCCTCTAAAAGGCATGTTTCAGGTAGCTAACATTAAAGAAACTTTAATTATACGTTCTAGAATTTGTGACCAAAATGAAATTTGCGTTCGGAGTAGTGTTTCTTGTTTATAGTCAATTGTTTTATTTAAGTGCCATTTATCAAATAATGCACAACACGTGTTATGTTCAGGATCTTCCTCATGTCTGGTAATTGTGCGCTGCAAATGGATCCAATTGTTAAAACCGGTAATTAAAGAATGATTCTTTTTTTAAAATAACCAACATGGTTGACAATAACAATAATTTAAACGTTGGGAGTAACAAAGCCACAGTCTTCGAATGTTTAGTCCTGATTTTGTTGTTTTTGTATAATAAAAATCGGAGAAGCTTCTGGAATTTGCATCGCATGGATAAGGTCCAGGTGACTGACAAGGTCCGTTATCAATTAGAAATCGCTTTTGCGTAAGTGTTAATTCCGAAGGAAAGTTACCTTTATCAGTCACATACAATTGACCATCATCCGTTTTATTTTCTTCGACATCTGCGAAAATTATATCCAATTTGAGAATTTAGAATTTTTATAAAATGCTTATCCTACAGTTTAATTCAGCTGAAGTTGACGGCTGAGGTTCAGATTCAGTTTGAGGATTACTAAAATCTTCACTATTTGCCTCGTCTAAACTTGTGCTCTTTAAAAATTGAATACTTGAATAACTTAATTATATATAAATGAAATGACTTACTGCTTGAGCTCGGAGATTCATCTGGTTGTTTTTTAAATATCTGATCAATTTTTATACGTTTTTTTATTTTCTTTTGTTTTCCCGTTCTTTCTTTCCGTTTTATTGCACCTCTATATTTTTTGTGTTCATTTCTAAATTGAATTAAAAAATAATACTAATGAAAAACTAACACGATCCGTACTAAGCACAATTTTTTCCAAACTGAATCAGGAAGTTAAAACTACTAAATATTTCGACAACAGCTAAACGTGCTTATTACCTTTTTTTCTGATTAATTCTTCGAATTATTGGGCCTATACTTTATAGGCTTTCATGAAACGTGCTTAAATATAAAAATATACGGCCTTCCACACCAACGCTCACGGTATCACATTTCGAAACGACTACAAATATATAACATTACAAAACTATGCTCAAAATGGATTTTTTCATTCTTAATCCTGGAATTCCCTCAGAATAAAGAATAAAAGGTGATTATTTTTATAAAACTTATAAGAAACGCGGGCCCCCAAAACGTGCGGGCCCTGGTTCCGCGGAACCCGCGGAACCCCGGTAGCTACGCCACTGCGCCGGATGCCGTCCAAGCGAATGTGCAACATGAGGTATGGCAGGCTTTTCTCCAGCTATCACACTGGGGAAAGACCTTGTGGTCCAAGCTTCGGAAAGTGTCACACTGGGGAAAAACCGTCTGGTTCAAACTTCGTAAGTAGCCACATGAATTGAGGGACTCAGAACTGTGCAGGAGTCGGTCCTCCAGGTGCTCTAGCAAGCGACATTAAAGCCGAAAGGAGAGCACATGCAGAATATGGCACGAGTAAAACGAAAAAGGCCTAAAATCAGACAACATCGCAATCGGTGTTCAAACGGAACTATAGAAACATGGCAAAGTTGCAGGGTGGCTATACGTAAGTGATCTTGCAGAAATAAATTATTATTCCAGTATAACTGGCTTTATTCTAGCAATCTCACACCGAATTTCCTAAGGCTGATCAACAGCATACACAATAATTTTGGAATTATATTATCCTCATGAAGAGTAAACTCCATATCACACATACAACCACAGCAGGAACAATTTCACGAAATCAGAGCCATAAAATGGCCGCCGGAAATCATACTCACAATCTATTTTGAAAATTTATTGTAATCCCCTAAAATTCAAGGTTTTTTCCGAAATTTCCCAAAAATGAAAAATGAGTATACAACCAAATATACACTTAGGAACTGCAGGTCACTCGACACATTTCTTCAATTGCATCTAAATGCATTTAAATTAAAAATTCTACGTAACAACACATGGGAATCGGGTGGACACGTATCTATCATCGATTACTTCCTTGCAAATAAAAAGACCGCAGTTGTGTTTAATGATACGCGGATTTACAGAGGTGCAAACATTAATACCAAACACTACTTAATTAAATCAAAAGTCAAGATATTAGCTAAGTGGCGTAAAAGAAATGCACAGCAATAAGAAAACTTTGAATGGAAGGTGAATTCACTTCAAGATGAATCGGTACTATTCTTGTAGCAAAGATGGTTAAAAGAATAACTCCGAAACACTAGGACGTCAAGTAGAGAATCATAAGAAAAGAAGGAAAATACCTTGGATGGAGGAACAAACAGAAGATATTAAGAACAGAACTAAAGCATACTATAAATGGTTGCAGAATAGAAGTGGCGAAAATAAGGAAGAATACAACAGATGTACAAAAGAAGTAAAGAGACTCAACCGCCAATCACAACAAAATAGTTGAGATTAGTGTAGTTCTAAAATAGATAATGACATATATCGTAAACAACAAATGGCTTACAAAATAATAAAACATTGAAATACCACGGAAAAAGACACGTCGGTTATATCAGACGAAACATGGTTGGAATATTATAAAGATCTTTGGTACGATGAACAAGTTTCAGAAAACAGCTTACAACAATCTCACTCTGAAGCAGAAGTAGATTGCTTAGATATAAGCGAGCTCTCTGCAGCTTTGAAATGCTCTAAAACCGAAAATCTTCAGGAACAGATGATACTAGTAGTGAGCTATTAAAATATGCTTCGAAAGAAGTGCTTCATTGATGTGTCGGAAAGGAAAAAATATACTCCACGAATAGGACCGGTCTGTCCCCGGTTGTAAAGCAAATAAAACAACCTTTTATCTTCAATGCAGAACCTGTGAAGTACATTGCACAATTAGACCTAAGAAATATCAAGAATCTCAAAAGTGCCGAGAACATCATTAGAACAAACACAACATGCATCTAACTGGCAAGAGTGGATTCTGCTGTAAATTATAACCTTAAAAATACTAAATTTGGTTTTATCGGGTCAGCCAGCTTCACAATAGAAACAAATCATATTTGCACATACGAAACAGTAATCCTAACATGGCCTCATATTGTGCAAAAAGAAGCAAACGGAGTATAGTTACGAATTTCGATAAAAAAAATTCTGATCAAATTAAATTTAGCGGCGCCAGAAGGCAGAAGCTAAAGTCAGGTGAGCCAATAATTACCAGACAAGTCAATGTAACGCTTGTATAATAGTATATTACATACCAAGGTGGAAAGTGTTTCATTACTGTCGAGAGATTAAGCGTCGAGGTTAACTTTATCTCGAGACAGGAATAAAACTTTTCACCGTGGTATGTATACTATTTTACTGACAATCGGTTTTTGTTGTTATCTATTTAATTAGGTAAGTTTCAAATAATACGTATTATTATCGCAGATTAAGAAGTCACTTTAACAAAGGAAACTGCGACGCTGTTGCTAGGTAACATGACAAGTTCATTGAAAGGAACGTTTAGCTAGCCGGGAAAGATTTTCCCTGCTAGCTGGAAACTAAAGTAAACAATGACTCGCTTTCCTACTGTTTTGAAGGTTAGAAACGTACCTATTATTAACCGATTGTGAGTAAAATTATTATTACGATATGTGCTGTGCATTCTTTTATAGTCCGTTCAGTAAATATAAAAACACAAAGTGGCCTTTTATTTCCAAAATTCATCTTTGTCTAGGAATTTACTTAGAAAAAGTTACTTATACAGTAGGTTAAAAGTGTGACATTGACTTAGCATCTCTCGTAAGCGTTATAAATAACTATTTTAAGGATATATACTGTTTAGAGCTTTAGCGGTTACTCGAATAATTTTTTTGAACATAGAATTTCGGCTTAGACCGCGTAGTATTGGTGGATAAACACTCAGCATTCTCTGGATTAATGTGCCTTGCACCTTGTGAGCTCGAGCAAGAATCCACGCGATGGCTTGTGTTGTTTGAGTTCTTTGAGAACGAGAATATTTAGGCAGATTTGATCTTGTTGTTGTTTGGGCACCCAAATTCACTAACGTTTCGCAAGACCATGCAGCTAGCATCATCAGAGTGAAAGCTACACTAAGAACTGAAGGTTGGTGTGGAGCTATTTATAGCGCTCTGTTCCAGGCGTGCGAAGTGACGTAACGCTGATTGGTCGTTCAAGTGCAGCGTAATGCGTGGGGCGTGGCCGTATGACGCACAGGGGTTGTAATGATTTAGATCGTGTATCACAGGAGTCCACGTTTTACTAAGCTTAAAACCATCTTCCCTGTTTGTATTATTTGGATGTTTTTCTATTTCTATGGCTTCACGTATCCCTCGCGGGAATTAGTGAGGTATTCTGGTAAGTACACTGGCGTGCTCAAATTTTATGGTGTGCCCATTATGGGCACAAATACTACGCGGTCTAAGCCGATATTCTATATGGTCAGAAGAAAATTTTAAGAATATTATACAAACGAAACCCATATCATTTTCATCAACAGGCATTTGATAAAGTTATCCGGAAAACGCTGTGGAAGACTTACCAAAAGAAGCATATCTATGCAGCTAATTCAGACTATACAAAATATGTATAGACATTCTAAAATATGCATAAACGAAACAGCAAACCAGACACAAATTACTAACTTGAGATATAGTCTGCCTCCGATTCTTTTAATTTTTATATAAACAAAATTGTGAGACAATGGATTAACAACACAGATGAGTATACACATAATTTTAACAAAAATAAATATGTAGCCACATACGCAAACTATCACGTTGTAGTAGCAAGCCCACAAGACCTTTTACAAAAAGAAACATTTAAATTACTACAAATTACAAGGGAGTATATAATCTAGAAATATGAATAGGTACACGAAACAAAAGTTATGACCTTCTGTAGTAAAGAACAAGATAGTTTTAAATGATATAGTAATTGAACAGGCTAACAATTTAGATACGGTTAGTAGCCAATGATTTTGCTTTATTTATTTGGCCAACGTCAGTTTGTATCTGTCGTTTTAGTTTTCTGCTGCTTAATCGAGGTCCTGAAGAAAATGGTACGCTTAACTAAAGAAGCAAATTGCTTCTGCGGTTGGCATTGCCGAAGACGATTTCAAAAAATGATTATTGGCAAAAATGATGGGTATATTTAATAATTATTATCATTAGCAATATCCCTAGTGGAAAAATAGAATCAATTTGGTATGCAAGAGCGCTATTTTTCAGACTATTTCCCGAACAAAAGTTAACAGGGTTTTCTTTCCCCTCTAATTTTCCCTGCCCGTTCCCTTGGCAGTGGTTTCGCAGGACAGGGGGATCTCGTTAATCCATTCATGCTCTTCACTAATTAGATGACGAAGCAATTTGCACTAGTTTGGTTTCTGTTTGCCAATGCATTTGATGCGTAGCAAATCATCTTATTTAAATGGGTATTTCGCCACACTACAAAATGAAAAATATTAACACATGAACGTTTCGGAAGACAAATCTATTTCCGTTATCAATATCAACTAATTAGATTAACTTAGGTTTTTTACTGGAGATCTATTAGAACACGACTAACCTACCCTATTTATTGGGGAGGTTAGTCGTATTCTGATAGAAATGTTCATGTTTTAATATTTTTCATTTTGTAGTGTGGCGAAATACCCATAAAAATAAGATAATTATTGAAGCGCCACAAAGAAGTTTCAGAGATTAGCTAATACCTTGACTAATTATCTGGGAAAATATATTCTTCAAAAAGAAAGAAACTAGAAAATGGATTTGGTCTTGAAGAATAAACAAAGAATGATATAGATTTCATAATATCTTCATATAAACACATAATTTACGATGTTTCGGTGCTTAATTAAGTTAATACTGGCAGTGATCATCGCCTAGTTAGATGTCAGTTCCGGGTATTTAGCAACAAATTCGCAATACAACGAGGGAAAGGCATATTAAACTAAGAAAAAATACATGGATGAATTAAATCGAGAAATTGCATATAGCTACGGTACAAGAAGCAGATAATATGGAAAAAAGATGTAGGAAAACGACACAAGCAACGGCCAATGTAGCAAACAAGAAAGAAATTGGGAACCTAAAAGGGAGAGTTAACTAAGTAAAGAACTCAAATGCGACATACAGCAAGATTTATAGAAATAAACAGAAACATAAGAAAGGTAATGAAGAATGAAAAGAATATCACACGAAGAATAGAACAAGCATTTAATAAAGATGGTGGTAAAACAAAAGATGGAAAAGACAGAAAATACTGGGGAAGGATATTGTTACGTGGTTGTTTTCATATTCAAATAAAGAACTTTCAGTGTCTCCAAGAAAATTTTCACGAAAAGAGGTTTATTCCAAGATATACAGTATGCAATCATTTGATCACATGTAGATATATATATATATATATATATTATATGATAGCATAGGTTGAGTGGCAAGGGTTCCATAAAGAGGTTTCGACACACGCCAGACAATACGCGACGCAGATTTGTACATAGTTACTATCAGCACTCCCCGTCACAATAACACTCTGTTTATCCTCGCTGCGGAGTAATCGCCGAAAATTCCACGCAGCTGTTTAATTGCGCCTCGATAAAACGTTACCAATAATTGGCTTTAACAGCCTGGGCTTCACCATGGCTGCGCGATAACGGGTAGAGCATAAGGGCAGGAACGGTGAAACGCACAGGTGGATTCCACTTAGCTCTTCAGGTCAGGTGGCACCTGGCACAGGTGGTAAACCGGCGCATCTGCCGACAGCCGCCGAGCATCTGCTAATTTAACGCGACATTATCCACCTTATCGCAATATGTCTGAATTCGATAACTGTCAGAATCAGGAGGCGCTAGCTGCATGCATAATACGCGTCCATGTGCCCTCATATTAATTAATTACGCATACGTTCATCGGCGTCCTGGGGAAAATGAATGGCAGCAGATGACGGTTCGCCAGTTTCTATTTCCCCTGACTCAAAACTATATTTTCTTTATTGTATAGTGTAGGGTGCAGCGTGTTCAGTGGCGTAACTAGATGTTTTGCCCCTTTCCCCGCTAGTGCTTCAATATTACGTTTTCTACAAGTTTATATCTATCGTGTGTTTAAAAAAAATAATTTGCATCATGCCATTACTAAACTGAAGTTTGTCATAAATTGATACATACCCATTGAAGCAAATGAACTACCATTAACTCGTAGAGAACTAAATTACATCTTGATCTTGAACTATTTTCTTAAAAATATACAATACTTAATAAAAGCAATTTTTACTGACTGCTATGATTAATACACTCGATGTTGTGTAAATGCCATCTTATTTGTCTTTTTGATTGATACAAGTAAACGTTTGCTTGCCACAGTGACAAATATATTCATAAACAAAATGCAATCAGACATTCACCTACAGACTTAAGTTAAGACATGACTAGATTTTTTATCTTTCTTTCCAAGACATGGTCTAAATGAGTTTTTTGTTGGAACACACGATTTCGGCAAATCTAAAGGAATAATTAACATTTTCTATTGATTTTTCCAATTATAAATCTTTACAGTTTTTACCTAAAATACTTAGCTTTAAAGTCTTGATATGTGAAATTTTGCAAAATACTTCAAAAACTGAAAAATTTAAGTTTTGCGACAGTTGTAAAAAAGGTTGTTTTCTGTCCTTGAGATTGTTCAGTTAGCTAAAACTAACAAAAGTTAAAGGAATATTATTGAAATCTTCCTTAATTTCCAAAAATATCACATTTTGGAGAAAAGTAAAGGAGATATCCACGATCACTAAAATTCGAGATACCTTCACATGGTGGAGAGACACACAAATCTCCTACAACTTTCAGTAGTCGCAACGAATCTTCTTCTTTTGTAAACTCAATTGTTGAAAAACCAATTTGTCAAGTTTCACCAATACAATGAGACGAAATAACCATAGAATTCCCTAGCTGAACATGGAAGTATATACTGGACTGCAAATAGAACAAAATCTATCAGAAACTATCTAAAAATGCCATGCGAGACGAAATATCGTGCATATACAGTGATCGCCAAATGGAAAACCAATATTTCGAGTTCTTTGGAAAATAAAAACCCTGGCGATCAGAGGTGGTTGAAAAACATTGCAATTGGGCAAAACAAAAGTTGTCATGTGACTTGCGTTATCTGTCAAATTTTAAATTTTTACTTCCCTCGTATAAAAGACGAAAGAAGTATTGCAATCGAGAAAAATCACCTTTCGAGATTTCTTCAAACCTTCACGTTTCAGGGTTCCTAGATGACGAAAAACAGGTTTTCTCAATTCCGGCTGTCCCTGTCTGTCTGTCTGTTAGCGGTATAACTCAAAAACTATTTGTCAGAGGAAGACAATATTTTGCATACACATTATATATCTACCTGGCATGAAATCGAGAAAACTTCAGACAAATATATACAGGGTGAGCACCTTAAAAAAATATAATTTTGTTTACTTTTGATTTAACTTGGCAATAAATACAAGTAATAATTTGTACGTAGTGCAGGCCTTATTCTCACCAAAAATGGACCCCAATAGATACAGAATAAATGTTGTACGATACAAAAAGGAACAACAAATGTGTGCGTTGCTTAATACAGCTGCAACTCAGGAATTCGAAGGGTCGATGCTCCGTAGCACAGTTAGAATATTAGCCCGTTCCCTTGCAATATTCCACAAAACGTTGGGTCCGCCTGCCCTTCGAATTCGACCATCGGTAATGTTTTTTTTAATTTGAAAATTCATTTAATGTATTAGAAACTTGAAGATATTTTTATTCCTAAATTAATTTTATTTTTAAAATTATTTAGTGTCACAATGTCGACGGGGAAAGTTCTGGGTAAAACCTTTTACAGATTTTTTGAAAATAATTGCGAAAAATGCATTTACTAGCCAAGAGAGAGCAAAAATACTTAAAAATGTGGTTTAAAATGTGATTGTCTATCTAAATACAAAATTTTGGCTTAAAATATTGAAAAAAATCTAAATATTTAAAACACGTAATCTCAATAAAGAAAATCTCGTCATTTAGACAATTGTAAAGGAACATTTACAGGTTTTTCGTAAAAGAAATTCATTAACAGGAGTAGACTAGAGTTTTTAGAAGCCATTTAAATAGACATTAATAATCACTGAAAAATATTTCTCTTTGTATCGAAAACATGAAAATTATGCGAACAGATTATTTTTCGGTAAATCTAAAGGAATAATTAAAATTTTTATTGCTTTTTCCAATTATAAATCTTTACAGTGTTCACCTAAGAAATTTTAAAATTAAGTCTTGGTATGTGAAATTTTGAAAAACACTTCAAAAACTAAAAAGTTAAATTTTTGCGAAAGTTGAAAAAAGGTTGTTTTCTGTCCTTGAGATTTTTGAGTTTACTAAAACTGCTACTACGAGTACTAAAAAATATTATTGAAATAATCCTTAATTTCCAAAAAATATTACTTTTTGAATTTTGAGAATTTCGAGAAAATCCATTTTCTAACTAGATAAAAATCACTCGGTATATCTGATAGGGGCTAAATAGGTTTTCAGACAAGGACAAATTATTGCAGTAAAAAGTTATTTTAAAAATAACAAAAATTCCCATTTCATGTCAACTTTTTATCGGTCACTGTATATGACTAAATGTAAACCTTTACCATATTGAGTGTCATATTTCTAACCTTCCAACGTCAATAATCAACACTTCCTGATACATAAATTAAACAGGTGGGTATCCCCATTACCAGAGCTAGATAATATCATTTTCCTAGGCGGATCTCAGCTTTTACGCTGCCAAAAGGCCCTATAATGGGCAGCAGTGTAAATTTATATTTAGTTTAGTTTGTGGGTGGTTATCTACGCCACTGAGCACGATTTTTGTCAATAGTGTAAAATGCAAAATCAACTTACAACTCTAATAAACGTGTGTGCAGATATATAGTATCGGATTCTGATACATTCCTTATAGGGCTTCAGTACTCTTTCAGATCAAAATGTACCAAAATACCTTGTAATCACACATCTGTTATATACTCGATATCAAGTTATTTGTTAACGCTAAAGTATAACGATTTTATTTTGAAATAGCCAAATGGTTTTTTATTTCACTCGCAACTGTTGCTGAAAAATATTAATAATGACTAATGAAATAAATGTATGTGTTCAAAGTAAAATTAAGAACATGTATATATTTCGTCAACTGTGACTATATTCAACGTGAACCGTTTCCTTTTGTTAAAAGTGGAACTTCCTAGCTGTTTTCTGACTACTGCTTCAAAGCATGTCAAACAAATGAATTTTAATGGATTGCAATGAAGAATTTCTTTAATAACGTATACTTATTTAAAATATAGAACACCTCTTCCATAATGGTAGGTTCTTGCGGGTTATGCCGTGGTCGTCGATTTGAACCTATTAATTACGCCTGCCTTCCTTTCATCGCCGGAGTAACCGTCATAATAAGAAAGGTACAATAAAAAAGGTCGAACAAGTGATCCCCTCCAACAAAGATTCTTTGCCCATACCAGACAGAAGCTGTTTACCAGCTCCAATGTACTTGTGGCAAATCTTACATCGGACAAACGGGAAGAAGTATTCAATGTCGAATAAAGAACACCAGAGCCACACACGACTTGGAAACATACAAAAATCAGCCATCGCAGAACACTTATTAGGACCATGGGACCACAGACTAAATTACGACTCCGTAAACATACTAGCCAGAACTAAAAAATACTTCCCTCGTGTTATTCGGGAATCCCTAGAAATTATTAAAAATCCAAACAATTTCAATCGAGAATACGGCTATCGCCTTAGTAACACATGGAAGGTAGCTCTGCAAAACCAATACATCCATAAACAAGTTTCACGTGAGCAACCAAGCGGAAAAACGACAAATCTGAATAACATACAAGATCTACATGAGCAGCCAACCGTAACGACTCCTCGGTATATAACCAAGAGCAAAAGGCACCAACATCAGTCTTTAGAAAACTTCTGAAGAAGCTGACAGCATGAGCAGCGAAACGTCAATTTCAAATCGACGACCACGGCATAACCCGGAAGAACCTACCATTATGGACAACGGCCGTGAAAGCCTACATTCGACCGCTTCCACGTTTCTAATTAAACTGGGTTTGTTCAGTGTAAATCAATATCTCGGTAGAAGAAGGAGATGGTATTTTTCTTCTTTTTTCCTTCCATAATACTTTTTAAAAGTATCTTCATACCTGCTTTAATTATCGGCTAGTGAAGCTAGCAGTTCGGGTTTAGTTAAAAATACTTCAAAATGATATATTCTAGTTATTGCAATGCAGAAGTTTTCTTGTTTAGTAAGTACTACAACCTATTTTCTTCAAATTGCCTTATATCTACCCAAAAATTATTTTATTTAATATTTTAACATAGATACTTTTAGATGTACATATTGTAACCCCTTTCTAATACTATTATTTCAATCTCGTGTCCACAAAATTATAGCGTACACATGTGGCATAACTTGATAAAAAGAAACATCTGCAGGATAACGATAAGTTTTGTTCTAAGCTTGCTTGGTTATGTAAGATCCTCTTTGCCATCGCACTTACCTTCTTAATTTTTTCACATCTTTTCATAGTTCATTAAAACCGTTTATAAATTTTCTGTTACTACAGCTAACGGCCCGAAGTTGCTACTTTGAATTTCCGCCTTTGTTGCTGTAGGCTCGACTACTTGGTACGCCACCATGTATTTCAGGTTGCCTAAATACTTTTTAGTGACTTTGGAATTCGTAATTATCATTCCTTTCTTTCGGAAACTTCCCATACGCAGTTTCAGGTTGAAACTATTTTCTGGCAGTTATTTCCTTTTCGGAAATTTTGAGGATCTTCGATTTTACTTTTGAAGCTATATTGCGTCTTAGTTCGGGGTTTTCTTTTGATAGGCTTTGAAAGCGGATTCTCGCTCGAAAAGACAGTCGACAGTATGGGGTAGATTTGGTCTTATTGGTTTGGTGGATTGCTGCTCTCATTTGGTTAGCTCAGGATCCTTCTTCTTCTACGTTCACGTTCACCTCTCGCCCTGTATCATAGATTCTAGGATCTTGCCACTGAGACTTCTAACTTGTAGTTCTTTTCTTATGCATGTATTTCTTTTATTATCCAATTTCATAGAATATCATTTCCAAGTCTTGTATCACTTGTATAGTCTACTCCAGTCTATACGCATGTCGAACTACTGTGTAGTACGTACAGTTGGTAGCATTATGCTTTGTAAAATATTAACATAGGATAACTTCTAACTTTAGTTTTGAACACCCTTTTGGACGCTTCATTGCTATCTATACTTACACTTCTCCATTTAATGTTGTATGTTCATGTGTTCTTGATATAAGATTTTACAAGTTAGAAAATTAAACTCATTTGCTTTCTCAATAGCCGTATCATTTAATACTATTTTTGATTTTACAGGGTCGATTCATCTAAAAGCCACTGCTTTAATTTTCTCTACAGATATCTGTATATTTGGTGTTATTATTATTTTGTTAATTCGTACATAGAGTTCTATATGGTGACTTCACTATCTGATCATCTGCATAAGGTAGGTGTCGGCGACATATTGCACTTTTGTCTCATCCCCATTTTAACTGTTGCTTTCTCATCTCAGTTTTGGCAAGTGCTTTTAATTATTTCGATTAAGTGGTTTGGGCTAACTTAGGATGTGATAGTACTTCGAAAGTAAAAGGCTGCGTGTAGTCTAAGGTAAGCTGATCTCGCTTTTACATGATCTAATGCCTTGTCGAATTTATTTTCAGGTCTTTTTCTTTTTTCTTCTCCCTTTTTTTTCTTTGTCTGTTCGTTACACTTCTGAGTTTACGTTTCTGTACCGATAGTTCTACGAGGGTCTTAAAATCAGTGGAAGTGTGAAGTTTCTACAAGTTTCTGCTTTATCCGCGTATTGGATTGCATAATTGGGAAAAGCCAGAACACCCGCAATCGTGAGACCGTCCCGACATACTCTTCCCAGCACGTGTCGCAACTATTAAGGGCAGGTTTTTTAATTGTTCCATCCATTTTCGCACCTGGCATAGCACCTTATGCTTCTTATTACGAGTAAAATGCGCTCAAGCTTGCAATCGGGGGTTCCCTAGCATCACGAGATCACGACAGCTAAGAGCGGGAAATGCAATCAAAGGCGTGCTGAATTCAAGGGGATACAATAGCGTTTCAGGTAAACTGTTTTCGGGTCAACACAAAAAGATTGCGTTCAACTACGAGCTTTTGCAAGCGCGAAGAAGTGTGTTTTAATCTGTGTAGCTTGCACGTAAAGTTAAATAGGGTCGGTTTCAGGCAATTTTGTTTTTGTTAAAGACGTTTTGACTTTTGCGTTCTTAAAAGACGATTATTCCAATGTTATTTTGCAACGTGTTTATGTTTATATTGTTGTATTATGTTTTATGTGTGTTTGATTATGTTTCAATGTATACGCGAGTAGATCTAACTTTCGCACGTAGTTTGTACTAGACTTGAATCCTCTGTTTTTATTTGATTTCCTTTGATTTGATTTGTGTGTTCTTTGATTTGTTTGGTGTTCTTTTCGTGTTTATATGTTTTGAAATCAATAGATTGATGTAGGCAAATTAGCTTTCTTTGTTATTTCAAGTTATTTCCAGTTCGAGACAACACTACAAGAGGGAACTAGTTACCTGGTTTGGCAATAGTGATCTTTCATAACCACCTAACTGAGAGATTAAGATAGTTTCGTGCAGTTACTGAGCTAGCTAAGGATTAAAAAAGGCAAACAATTATTTAAATATTGTAATGTGGCTTTTCCCGTACCCTATCCTCTACTGTAATATGAATTTATAATGCCCTTTGTTTGCTAGTTAACTCAGTCGTAGAAGACCCGCTCTTACCTTGGTGCAGCTAAGGGAATCTCAAATATTGCTCTTGCTGGCCTGCTCGCGATCACCTGTAATGCTGTAGTTATACATGCAAACCCTGCCAGAAACGAAAACCAAACAGTTTATATGAAAAGATACACAATTTGTAAAAGAAACAAACATGCATCGAATTACATTAAAAGAATACACAATGTTAATAGGTAAATGTTATATGCACTATTAATATCAGCATGGCACAGCTCACGAGCTTGATGCTTAATCTACATGGAATGTTTAAATCTCGCACACACAAGTTCGCTTAATGTGGTCCTGGCTCCAGCAGCTCGAAATCAGCTGGAGCAGTGTGTCAAGAAGATGATGCAGCGCTTAGTCCGGGCGCTTCCTGGCTCATTGTGGTTATTGCACAATGCGTTGCAACAACAGTCAATTTCTTATTACGACTTTGGGTTTTCCCAATCTTCTTGGGCCGTGCATTCACTCGTAAAATGCAATACAGTAACTAAACTTGCCTTTATTTCGTAGCACGATGGGCAAGAGATCAGATAAGGTGTTGACTAAGTCAATTGGCTTCTTTGAAGCTCGAACGGCATCCGGAACAGCAGCTTCTGGCTATGAAATGCAGCTGAATCTAGGAGATGCTCCATCAAACTGGCTCTTATAATACTTCGCGTAGCGTTCCTTTGGTTTCAGACGACACGCACAGCTCGCTTCTTGGCAAGCGACTGTCCCCCGTGCTTCCGCTCGAGCTCAATTTTCACCAAACCGTTACTTCACTCCGTCGCATGCAGTTCTAATAATAGCACACGGGATCCGTATTCGTTGCAAGTTTTATATACACAACACGTTATAATGTAATTACTACAATATAGAAATACAGTTTAGTTTCATACCTAGCAGAATAATGGTTAAATAACATTGTGATTCAAAACACTAAGATGGCACGAACTCACGCGTTACAATATCAAGCGAGACGTCTTGTTCAAATTTTAGGTTACCAACGAGGGGTGAACAAATGCCGCATTACAGTTTGGTGTCCAACAAAGGCGCTTGACAGAAGTACCATTACACACTTCTGGGAAAATTGTTTTGAAATCGTAAAAACACGAAGTTAAAAAGGGAAACTCATATTTGATTTTCTACTCAAACCTTAATTTAAACCAAAATATTATTAGTTTGAAGGATTGTTTGTTAGAGCGGAATAAGCACTGATAGCTGCTAATTTAAAACAATATAAAAATACTATAGAACCGTGTGCCACGGTTTTATTTAGTACTGCCTTGTTTCAGCCTTAAAACTATAAAAAGTTCAACGGTAAACCTTAATTTATGCAATAGATTTATTGGTATTATTTATATTTAACAAATATTCATCTTCTTACACATTACAATAACCCATTGCACAATTATCAGTTTATAGCATCCCGGAGGGAAATTTATTTTCCTAAAAGATGTATGGTCATATCATCCAACAAAACTAAAACCATCAGAGCTGATAGCGAAAATAATTTTGCAATGTCATTATTGGATAATATTTTAAAAACTCAGCAATGTTCACAGCACTGAAAAATACCATAAAATGTGTAATTTAATTAAGGGATTTTATGGGTTTCGGGAGGTTTTTCCCCGATCTCATAATTTACAAATACACAAGGGAATGTCTGGTTTGTTGCAGTGCTTGTCACGCCTCTGCTGCTCGATTCGAGCATTTCTCACCGACAAACAAGTACAAGCTGGAACGCAATAACATGGAATTTTATTTATTTGTAAAGAACAGCGCACACCTGTTCACTGGATGAATCAACTTCACTGATTTGGCGATCCAGACGGCTTTGCATAGGTGCTAAGGTGCTTAACCTGCCGACGGCTTTAATTCTTTTACAGCCTTTTACTCCCACGACAAACAAGATCAAGATTTGATATTTACTGCTTTTAGTAGTGTTTGAGTTTGGGTACATTGATTTTTCAAATATTTTAGTTTACTTTTATTTTATGGAAATTTAGTTATTTAGTTTGTGAAGTAAGGAAAGGGTCAAGCCAGTTTAAGATTTGTAAGTGTAAGTTAAAATAATGAATGGTACCATAACAGCATTTTATATTTTAACCAAACTCAAAATGAAATGCTGTACCTATATAACCAACATTATAAAACTTAAAGCTCAGGGCACAGTATATTTACACATTGTGTAAATATACTGTGCTCGGGGTAGGTGATTATAGTGTCTCCCCTTAACGAAAGGGCTTGCAAATGAAACATTACTGTAATTTTGTTATGCTGATTCTACCCCTTTTACTCCCCTCGTCTAAAAGATGAACGAAATATTGTTATCGTGAAAAATCACCTTTCGAGAATTCTACCAATTTTCATGTTTTAGGGTCTTTAGATGACGAAAAACATTTTTCTCAATTCTGTCTGTCTGTGCTTTTGTTGGCTCTATAGCTCAAAAGCTAATTGTTGGAGGAAGACGCTATTTTGCATGGGGATTAGATGACACGAAACCGAATATCCTCCCTGTTAAATTTCTACAAGGTGGGCACCTTAAAAAATAAAATGTCGATTGTTGCTTTAACTCGCGAACTGTTAGTTAAATAAAAGTAATATTATGCACATAAATCAGGTTTTTACTCTTGACGGAAATAGACATATATAGACCAGGTATATTAGACACATTTTATTGGAAACCTCAGAAAAAATCACATGAAACGTATAATCTTATTAACTTGACATTTATTACATTTCTAACTTGACATTTATCTTATGTATTATCTAGCTCAAAGCAAATAAAAAACCGTTTTCTCAGACAAATGGGCATATTTTCATTAACATTTCTTCCTTTTATGACCGTTTCTATTTGTTGACAGTAATTATAATCAGTATATAATATTATTGCTTGAGAATATGTATTTAATTCATCTGCCTTCCAAATAGCCTTTTTAACTTCTAATTATGACAAATTATTTCCATTTGATTAAATAAACTTCAAAATTAAATTTTAATGTCATCCAAATATTTCAAAATTTATATTATTTATTAAAATTAATTACATAATCAATCCAAAAGGTTAATTTCAATTTAGAATATAAATTGATACAGTTATGTTAAATCTAAATAGAGTTCTTCGAAATTTTATATCAAATCAAACTCGATTACAACACACATTGAAATCTCAATAAAATGTTCACTGACCTTTGCTTCTTTTAGAGGTACCCGTCATAATCCTTTGTGGAACACCCCCACTAGCTGTCTTACTTGTTGGCTTTGCTTCAGAAGCTCGTTGTAGAACTTCTTGAAAATATCTATATTCTCACAATGAAAATCAATTCATTGGCACGAGAACAATCACGCACTCACTCACTGATTCTACGTTAAAAGAATGATGCACTCTATCGCATATAACTCAGGTTGAATTCCAACGTCTTTTTTTAATCATAATAATTTGATATTATTATATTAAATAAATATTATGACTGGGAAAGCTATTTCGCCACTATAACTTTAAAATTATTATACAGGGTGTCAGACATAGATAGTTCAAACTGTGAATTACGATATTCTACGTAAAATTTTGAGTAGAAAACCTTAATACCAAAATGATGGATTTGTCTTCATGAGCTCTCAGGAGTGGTAGCTAGATTTTTTTTTCAGGTAAAGGACACCAAAATACAATGAATAAAAGTTGTTCAAAATGTAAAAGTATCGTCACATGCAAAATATCAGGTTGCTTTTATGAAACCGTGTTCACAGGAGTACTTCATCCAATACACACGGTTTCATAAAGGTAAGCTGATATTTCTAACATTTTGCATGTGACCATAATTTTACTTTTTGAACAATTTTTATTCATAATATTTGACGTATTTAAAACAGAAACTGTACTTTACCTGAAAAATGTTTTTTATTCCACTTCTGAGGACGCATGAAGACAAATCCATCATTTTTGTATTAAGGTTTTCCACTCAGACTCTTACGTAGAATATCGTAGTGCACAGATGTTTGACACCCTGTATATGCACCACTGACAGGAATACAACCCTCAGAGTGATTTGAAAAGTTTCAAGGCAATATTATTTTAGTAAATAATATTCATTTATCTACTCCAGTGGGATAAGTAACTCATTACGTCACTCATTGACACTATTTCAGTTAGGTAATGAAGCTCATTACACCACTCAGTTATGTAATGGTTTCATTACGCAACTGAGTTGTGTAATGACTTCATTACCTAACTGAAATAGTGTAAAATGAATGACATAATGACATTTGCCTACTAAAATATTTTTGAAAATGACAGATCTAACATTTCTCTTAATGCACTTTTCTCAATTTTAGGCAGTCGTAGATAAAATTTTGTACAATACATGTGTGATAATGCATCATTAATATACTTGTGTGCTTACATAACTCGTGCTACGCACTCGTTTGTAACTTACACACACGTATATTAATGATGCTGTTATCCCACTTGTATAGTAAATAATTAGTATAGTAACCTGTTGCTATCTCAACTACCAACATTCATTCATACGACTATTTGTTTAATATCCTTTGGAACTGATTGAATTTAAAAATAAAAATAAATACTGAACACTTGCATGTTGCATTACAAGGCACTAGGAACATTTCTGCCAAAAATCAGAACTACATGTTGAGGTAGATATTTAATTTTAGATCCAACATATATAAGGTGTACTTATATCTTAAAAAATAATATTCTTTGTTCTTTTGATATTTAGAGAAATTTAAGTTTTAAAACTTCCACTTGCGAGGGAAGTTATGAGTAAAGCCGTTTACTGATTTGTCCTTTAGGCAAGTTTTTATTGTTTCAATGCAATTTTCTAGAATTTAAAATGCTTCGTCATTATAAGCAATTGTAAATGCAGTTTACGTATATTCTTAATTTAATTTCAACTTAAAAATGCGCATAAGGCTTTGTGAATCAAGTTATCTCTTCAGCAGACAACCGTAACTATTTTACATTTAAGTGAGAGAAAAATGTTTTATAGCGGCTTTTATTCAACAGTTTGTATACTTCAGCTAATACGTAAAAAGCTCAACGGAGGCGCCACTTACAAGGCACACTAACGAAGTCTAACTGGATAGGTTCTGCACTGCGCTACCTCTAAAAATAAGAATAGTAGAGGGCGCCTGTCACTATCATAACAAATATTACCTAACCAAATGTTCGGAAACTATAATAAATCTTCTTGCTTAAGGTATATTTAACGAATTTAAAAGTTTAGCCCCATTGAAATACTGTAGAGGTAAGCTATGGAACCCGTTTTGCTTAACTAGTGGCTTAAACTTGCACATTTATTTTAAAATCAATACCGAAACAGTAATAACCGATTATTTCTAACATATTCTAAATTATAAATGCTTTCTGAAGCTAACCAGATTTGGTGATTACTATTTAATTGTTGGGTAATTTTGATGTAATGATTTAAGTTGCATTTGTAAAAATTAAAGTGAGCTTTTCTGTCTGTTATGTAAATGTCATAGACTACTTTAATTACTTTACTATTGAGGTACAACCTAATTAGGTACCTAATTAAAGACCAACCATATCAAGTTTCTCTTTAAAATTCACATTGAAATTGTTTATTGCAAAATTTTGGGGCTTCAATTAATAGCTACACATTTCAAATAATTGATTCAGTTTTATTATTTAATTAAACAAATAAGAGTTCAACCGTTAATAGATAAGTTTTATAAGAGCGTAGCAAAACGCGTTTTTATCCGGTATTATCTGGCCGAGTCCATTCAAATGCAATTTTATCTCAACTCTTTAAATAAATAAGTTGTAGTCACTATATAAGTGTGGGGAAAATAAAACAACCAAGACTATGCATTTAAATTACTATAGAAGTAGTTGATGTTGCTCTTACTAAATATCATCACACACTCGCAGTTATTAACTTTAATTATAGTTTAAATTGTACTCTCAACATGAATACTGTTGATTTTATTTAAACAGTTGCATTAAACGATGGTATACTAGAAATATACTTTATTATTATTTTAGTCGACTAAAATTGTCCTGTTCGTACTGAAATTAGATCATTTATTTATGTGTAGAGGACACTAGCTAAGCCGCTTCAGCTTTAGTATAGTCAAAGAGCATTGCTCTTTGGTATAGTCAAGTTATATCGGAGTTCGGTTGTAGACTCGACTAAGTGTTATAGAGCGAATTCCTGCTCAAAAAGCTCCCTTAGAATCACCACAAAAAATTCCAGAAGATCTAAATTTTGAAGATCGTCTGCCATATTGGGAAAACCAAAACAATTAACTTGTTTATCATATGTTTGAAAATAATACTATAAGTTAGTTCCTGCCTCAAGTATCCGTCAAATTATTCTTTAAAAAAAGACAAAAAGGATGCATTCTAAACGTTATATTCCCGCCCTACTTTTTATTAATATTATAGTGTATACTATTGTATTAAGATTGGAAACCCTGGAGAAAACAACCAGCAATTGCCATGCTAATTTCAATGTGTTTAACTATTGGCTTCCTTAATAATTTTGCATCAAATTCTCTGCCTGTGTTTAAATAGTTTCGCCAGTTGCGTAAGTGGAAAGTTGTATATTGCTGGTCGGTGATCGGATGAATCCTTCGGTTTCTCGAAAAAGCAAGTAAGCGTTGTGCTCCTTTCCTGGTTCTGAAGATTTGGAATTGCTCTTTTACCCTTCTGATGCCGCCGGATGTATTGTCGGCGAAAGTGTTAGCTCAGTTCTGTCTGAATATCTTGCGTTACTCGACTCCTAATCTGTGGGCGGTCAATAAAATTGCATTGATTCCTGCGCAGCCGGTCTTTGCTCCAAAAGGATTTGCTTCTGACGCTCCCGCAGTTTACAGATGGCGTTAGGTTGTTTTTTTAAATTGCTTATACTTTATATTGAAATTGCGAATACAATTAGTCACTCGCAACACTAATTACATAGTTTGTAACACTCGTCATTTACTTGCGTACAGCTTTTATGATCCCCTGCGCTATTTTTGTAGGGTTTTCGCAGGGTGAAACCTTTGATATTTAAAAAAATCGCTTTATAATTGTGGCTCAAAGACGAAGTAACTATTCAAATATTTCAATTATTATGCAACATGTCTTGAATTTAATGTTACAAATAAGAGAGGTGGTAAACTAACTTTGAATAGTAAAAGCAGAACATGCCGGTTTCTGGAGGCAATCAGACATTGATACATTATCAACATTTCTGATAATTTATCAATGCATACTCGTATAACTGAAAAGAGTTCACGAATCCCATGGATAAAATGAAAATTCATTATGATCATAGCTAATAGTGGATTTAAAGCGTCAAAAACTTTGTTGGTAATAATTTTTATCAGGAAGTAAGTTTGTATTATTAAAAAAATTAATAGTCACTTTAATTAAGTCTTCAATTACTACTGAATTAGAGACATTATCTAGCGATGTTCCAGTGCAAAATGGTAGGTACTATCAACATCTAAATAAGTTCAATTATAATCAGGAGGCAACTTAACATCATTAAAAGTATTGGCACTAGAAAATTAATCTGTAATCGTAAGAACGCATGACGCCAGATTGTCACTAGAATGCAACGCCTCGCGTTGCAGTCCACCAATTTAGCAAAAGATACTTCACATCGAAGGAATCTGAACTTCTTTGGCTGATAGTGGATCGGGGATTTTTCCCCGTCATTGTGCTCCGGCAAAAGCTCCCGTTTTCGGTTTTCTTTTTAGTTGTTAAAATTTAATTAAGCCCGAAGTAACGTCTTGGGTCGGTGATCATGGCACGTTGCTATGAAGTGGATCTTCTTATCGAAGCGATTTTAGCGATCTCGACTGTGTCGAATTAATAGTTCAAAGTTTTCATATCGGTGCCGTTGTGTTATCCATAATCCTTTTATTACGCTCAAGGCGGATATTAGCAACATCGCTCTTTTCTTCGCCCCTGCTCCATCGTAGGGATTTCCACTCCAATTTAATTATTACTTTAATATAAAGTTACTTACCTGTAGTATGTGTTTTCTATTTTGTTTGTTTGTTTGCTGATTTATTATTTAAATTAAAGCGTTGTAAATTTCGCCGCGTGTAAGAGGCTAGAAAATGATACCCTTTGAGCGGCTAGTTGAGCGTGACGTAATCTACCTTACAAAACTATCCCGTGAAAATGCAAAGAATGTTCTGCACGCAATCGCGCATCTATCTCTGTTTTTACTCTGTTGTACACTAGAGACTCTCTCTCTCTATGCAGTTGAGTTGTTTGTGATTCGGCGCACTAGGTGTAAAGTAAAATGTGTTTATCGCATTTAATTTGGTAATGTACTACATTTCTACATTTAAAATCGTTTAGAAATGTGGTACTTTTCTGCATTTGCAACACTTTTCTGCATAACAACGGCGATTTGTTTTACGTTTGGCAGTACTGCAGGGTATTGTTGGTGGCACTGTAAGCCTATGTCAAATTTGAGGTTAGCAGGTTAGGTTTTACGTCAGTTTTGACACAGACCGACGCAACACCTAACCTGCTAACCCCGAATTTGACATAGTCTTACAGTGTCGCCAACAATACAGTGCAGTACTGCCAAACGCATAACACCAACTTTTTTTTATTTTTTTTTATTTTTATGGGACGTCGTCGGCGCCTGAGTCGGCTAACCGAATCGAGTGGTCCCACTGAATGTTCCCCATATCCCTCGGTATCGCTATTGCATTCCTTCAAGGGGGGGCTATGTTAAGCTCTTTTTTTTTTCTTAGAAGTTTACAAATACCATATTTTTCAAATAATCAAAAACAAGGCAGCCTGACATATGCCTATATGTGTGTACCCTGTGTCATACTCAATTTTCTCCTTGATTCCTTCTCTCTTCCTCCTCCTTGGTGCCTATAATTTCCCTCATTCCCTTCTCTATTGATTCCCAATTTGTTCTGCTCCGTAGCATGAGTGTTATCATGTTTTCGCTTGTCAGTGGTTCTCCCGTTTGCATTTGTATTATCAGTCTTTCCCGGGTCCACCGAGGGCAGTGGAAGGCTGTATGTTCTGCTGTGTCAGTCTCCTCACAGTAAATGCAAGCCTCAGATTCTTGTATGTGGAAGCGCTTGAGGTACCCTGCAAAACAACCATGTTCGCTTAGAACTTGGGTAATATGGTAACCGACTGCTCCGTGTTTTCTATTTGTCCATGTATGCACATCCGGGATAAGCCGTTTTGTCCATTCAGCCTTTCCCTGTAGTCGTTGCCATTTCTCCTGCCATTTCCTCGTTGTTTCTGCTCTAATCCCTGCCGTAGTCTGTCCTTCTTCTTTCCTATGCCTGCGGCATCTTTCATCCACAAGCAGTTCTATAGGTGGTACTCCGGCGATCACCTGGAGTGCCTCAACTGACGTTGTACGGTATGCACCGCATATTCTTATCAGGGTTCTGCGCTGAACACTTTCCATCATTTTTCTATACTTAGCATGTCCCAGTGTCTCGCTCCATATCGGTGCTCCGTAGAGTAGTATCGAGTACACTATGGATGCTAGAATTCTTCTCCGGCTGCTTCTTGCCCCGCCTAGGTTTGGCATTATTCTGGACAGTTGCATAGCGGTTTTTTCTGCCTTCTTTACTATGTTTTCAACATGTTTCGTCATTTTTGTATTGTGGTCGAAGTAGACTCCCAGATATTTTAGGGCTTTGATTGTATTAATAGTTACTCCGTCCACTTCGATCGTTATCTCCCTTAGTTTCCGTCTAGCTACCAACAATACCACCTCGGTCTTATGGGGTGCAAGCTTCAGCTGCTTTCTCCTCATTTCTCTCTGTATCCGTAATACCACGTTATTTATTTTATTTTCTATCATTTCGCCTGATCGTCCCGTGGCCACAATTGCTAGATCGTCTGCGTATCCCACTAGCGTCACCCCTTCTGGCGTTTCCATTTTTAATATGCTGTCATAATTCACGTTCCACAGCAGAGGACCAAGTATCGATCCCTGTGGCACGCCGCACGTTACTTCAGTTTCATATTTTTGACCAATTTTCATTTTTCTGTTTGTGAAGTAACTGCAGATCAGTCTTATAAGATACGTGGATATTTGTTTGGCCTTTAATTCTTCTACTATCTCTGTCCATGAGGCGCTGTTGAAAGCGTTTTGCACGTCGAGAACTGCCATCGCACAGAAGTCTCTTGTTCTGAGATCGCCGGTATTCGCCTGTCTTGCTATGTTCTTCGCTGCTTTCATAGCATCTATAGTTGAAAGTCCCTTTCGGAATCCGTATTGATTGTCGGCTAATCCTCCTTTTTGGTCAATTTCATCTTTCAGTCTTTGACATAGCAGTTGTTCGAATAATTTGCCTGCTGTGTTCAGCATGCTTAATGGTCGATAGCTTTGCTGCTCATCTGGGGTCTTCTTGGGTTTTTCAATTAAGACTAGCCTCGATTCCTTCCATATTCCTGGAAACTCTCTTCTACGTAATAATCGGTTGTATACGTCTAGACAGTATTGTTGTTGTCTGAACACCGCTATTTTTATAAGCTCCGCAGGTATGGAATCTGGTCCCGGTGCCTTTCCTGATTTCAGCTTGCTCGCTGCAGTAATAAGTTCTTCAGCTGTAAAGTGCACGGGGTCATCTTCCGGCAGTCCTGTTAGTTAATTTTCCCAATGCGTTTTTGGTTTTCTTGGAAATAACTTATTTGATTCTTCCATCATTTGTTCCTCTGTCAGTTGTATCTTGGGTGTGATTTTCAGTTTTTTGCAGGCAATGCGATATCCCTGTCCCCATATATTTTGGTTTATTTCGTTGCAAAGCTTTTTCCATGCTTCCTCCTTGGCTGTCAGAATGGCTGCCCTGAGGATATGCCTATGATCATGGTATCCCGTTTTGCATAAGTTTCTTTCTACCTCCGTTGCATTTGGTTTTGCGTTCATTCTTGTCATTTTTCGTCTTTTGTTTAGGCATTCTCTCCTTAGAGCTGCTATGTTCTCGTTCCACCAATACGTCGCTTTCTTGTTATTTACGGGCCGATTTGATCTTTTAAGTAGCGTTTGGTCACCCGTTGTCTTGATTAATTCCATGAATCTTTCCGGTGTTATTTCTTCTTGTCCCAGTTGTCCCTCGACGTTTTGGTCAATTTTGGTGCTGAAGTGTTCTAGGGCTTCTTTCTTAAGTATCCAGCCTGTGAGTCTATTCTGACTTGTTTCCACGTTGGATTGGTCTTTTTTGACTTCATAGCAGATGTATCGGTGGTCGCTCAGGTTTTCGAGCTCCAGCACTGTCCAGTTCATTACTTGAACGCTTATGTTGGCGGTGCAAAAGGTGATATCAATGTGGGATGTACTGTTTCCTCTCACGAATGTGGGTGCATCTCCTTGATTTATTATCTGGAGATCATCTGTGGCTAGCCACTCTGTTAATATTTTCCCTCTTTTATCTTCTATCCGCGATCCCCATAATTTGGACTTTGCGTTGAAATCGCCACCTATCAGCACTTTCTTGTTTCGGCTGTTTATCTTCATACTCCGACGTATCGCGTTTAATGTGGCTTCGTAGTCGTCATCGCTTGCGTTCGGTGAGCAGTAGCAGCTGTATACCACTGTGTTTCCGATCTCGACCCATACATATCCGTTTCCACTTTTACTTTCTGCAATTTTATTATCAGAATTTTGTCTACTGAAGCTTCTTATAGCCGCATTCATCTCAGTGTTGTAAAACCAAGGTCCTTTTTTCAGTTGTTTGATATTTGGTTCCGATATCAATACCAGGTCTATCTGTAGTTCTAGCGCAGTGTTGTTCAGTAGTTCGTGCGCCGGGCTGCTCCTATTCATGTTGGTTTGCAATATTTTTAGAGACATTGTTTAGTATGTTGTCTGCCCGTTTTGGTTTTCCGCAATTGTCGTCTTATTGGTGGTTCTGCTCTTTCTTTGTGGTGTTTGATTTCTGAGTTTATTTACCTCACTCCTGTAGTGCTTACATTCCATGGTGGCAGCTCTATGACCTTCTTCCTCGCATTCATAGCAGTATGGAGTGCTTGTGCAGTTTATTGCTAAATGTCCTTTTTTATTACATTTGTAACACACCCCCTTCATATCTCGTTTGTCTCTGCGGCATTCTGTCGATACATGTCCGTGTCCCAGACACCTATAGCACTTGGATGGCACCAATATTTCAGTTACTCTGCACCTTTGCCAACCGATTTTGATTTTCCCTATTTTGATTATTTCCTCTGCTTTCTTTTTATTAAGGTTTGCCGTCGCCACCATGGTGTCTCCTCTCTTGGTAGGTTTTAATGTGTTAATCTTTATGTCTTTCTCCAAGATCTCTATTCCCGGTGTGTTGGCAATTGCTTCCTTGATTTTCTCTTCGGTTGTCTCTTCTAAGATATCTCACTATATAACACCAACTGGAGCTGCTTATTGTGCTTTAGTCAGTGATCTTGAAAGGTATAGAAACAAATACAGCATTAACGTATTACGTACGGTTATGTGCCAAGATGTGTAACATCCCTTTTTCGTGCTATCTTCTTCTGTAATACAGCATATGAATACGCTCTATCCTTTTCGCAATTGCGAGCACAGCACCCTAAATAAATAACACACCACGCTTCTTTTTGTTTTTCAAAAACGTATGTTTATCTACTGACTATAAATGATTGCGATTTTTCTTCTTAGGTTGGCACTGTTTATGTTGGTGGCACTGTAAGTCTATGTCAAAGCCGAGGTTAGCAGTTTAGGTTTTGCGTCAGTTTTGACACAGAATGACGCAGAACCTAACCTGAGAAAATTTGAAATAGATTTACAGTGCCACCAACATAAGCAGTGCCAACCTAAGAAAAAAAATCACAATCATTTATAGTCACTCGGTACTTTGATGTCACAATATGGTTATTATAACACCGAAAACAGTGCTACAATCGAGTCCCTTATAACACTGTTTTTGGTTACTATTTGTTTTATAAGATTGGTGACATTTGCTTTCATATGCTCATAACAGGGCAAACGTCAGATGTCAAATACATAACCACAACCTCTCAACTGTATTTATTAACTTTATTCTAATCAAATATAACGTAAACTGTAGGTACTTTTTAACAAATTAATTGAACACAATTATTGTTCTAGGTAAGGCACTATTTGAACAGCACACGAACCAAAAAGCTTGCACCAAATTTAAACTAATTTTAATGTCAGAGCAGCGAAATTGATACTTTTTGCATTAGATGGCGACTGTCAAATGTCAGTTGACAGTGTCGCCATCATTACGCTCGAAAATACCTAGATTGCAATATATATATACAGGGTGAGGCACATAAAGTGTTACAGAGCAATAGCACTCAAACTATTGATCATATCCAAAAATGTTTCAGACAAAAGTTTCAGTGTTCGAGAAGGCCGTCATACTGGACCACCCTATTTTTTTATCGGTGGAGGCGCTGAAGCTACGTCAAGGTCAACTCCATTTTTTTAAATGGAACTATGTAAATTTTTTTCGATTACATTATTACCGATTTTAAGACAAATTCAGCGACCTGCAACACAAGGTCATTCTAGTCACGCAAAGTAAAAAGATAGCCGAAAAATCGAAAAATATCGGATTAATCACTCTCAAAGGATCCACTAACCTTGCTTTGAGTCTACCTACAGAAGATGCTCGAAGTGTTAACCCTCGACTTGTAAGCACTTTTTAATTCGCTGATGAAAAGACCGTCTAACTTCAGCCAACATTTGTGGTGTAATTTCGGTACATGCTTGGCGTATTCTGTCTTTCATGTCGTCAGGCGTGGTAGGTGCTACCGCCATTACGCGATCTTTGACAAAACCCCATAAAAAGTAATCTGGTGATGTTAGATCTGACGAACGAGTTGGCCAAGCTACAGGACCGCCTCGTCCTATCCACTTTTAACCAAAAATCTCATTCATCACTTGTCTTAAACACAGAGCATAATGGGGTGGTGCACCGTCGTGTTGACTCGTGTTTGTTGCACAGTTGCATTTTTCGAGTTTTCGACTATTTTCATACTGTGCGTGACTAGAATGACCTTATGTTGCAGGTCGCTGAATTCGTCTTCAAATCGGTAAAAATGTCATCGAAAAAAAATACATAGTTTCATTTAAAAAAGTGGAGTTGACCTTGATGTAGATTCAGCGCCTCCACCGATAAAAATATAGGGTGGTCCAGTATGACGGCCTTCTCGAACACTGAAACTTTTGTCTGAAACATTTTTGGATATGATCAATAGTTTGAGTGATATTGCTCTGTAACATTTTATGTGCCTCACCCTGTATATATACTATTATCGCATTTCATTTGGCAATGTACTACATTTTTACATTCAAAATCGTTTAGAAATGTGATACCTTCCTGCATTAGCAACACTTTTCTGCATAATAACGGCGATTCGTTTTATGTTCGGCAGCACTGAAGTGTATTTTTGGTGGCACTGTAAGTTTATGTCAAATTCGAGGTTAGCAGGTTAGGTTTTGCCTCAGCATTGACACGGACTGACGCAAAACCTAACCTGCTAACATCAAATTTGACATGGACTTACAGATAAGTATATACGAATATTGGCCTGAGTCCTCCACAAATTCTTGTCTGGTAATAGCAGTTGATCCAACTCGCCCAAAGCTTGAATCCGGCCCTATCTCCCAAAATTCGGATTCGTTCTGCGTCTTCCAGGACTCTTAATTAATGCATCCTGGGAGTTGTTGTAGGCTCGAAGGACCAATGTCTGAAGTCCTTGCCGTAAATTTGTGCAACCTCCGATTTGTGTAATTCCTTCGATTGTTCTAGCTTCGTAGTGGTAGTAAATTCAGCTTGAAAGTCTTCTTAATTTCCTGCACTTGTTCAGGAAGCACTTCAGAAATGTAAATTGTAGAGTTATATGACCAGGTTATGTTACTGAAGTGGTTGAACCTTGGTGAAGGGATGAAAGGCTATAGGGTAAGATGTGAATGGAGTAGCCAGGTCTAACTACCCCTTAAGCTTTGTTCGATTAAGCGTGGCGCCTGTATTTTATTCTGTAGTTTTTGTAAATTTTCTGAATTGCGATGTTGTGACCTCTTTTCAAAAACACATAAACGCTACCAATGACTGCAGGTTAATGATAGCCGTCGGCGCATATGACGTCACTTACTGACGTCTTTTCATCTCAATCCTGCTTTACTCGTAACACAATTAATAGTTGACTCTTATCTCATAGGGTTACTGCAGAATTGAATTAGAGCATACACAATATAAATCATAAAATTCAAATATGAGGCAATTTAATTTATTAAAATACCACAGTCTGTAATTTTGAATATATAATCCCAAGTTCATTAATAAATTATTATCATAATACATTTTTAGTAAAACTCAATTTTACCAATATAATACTATTGGTTTACATTATTTTATTTAATTATATCTGAAGGATATTCGGTGTTTATTACTATTATTATAAGAGTGTTTACTAATTAACACTTTTTGGATTATAATCAATTTCATATCTGTTAATAGCCGTCTAATTTCATTCTATACTGCTTCTTATTCTTATTATCGTATTTAATTTTAATGTACACTTACATTAATTGTCCTTTTACCTTCGAGCTCAATCTTGATTCTGCTTTCTACTGATCACCCTTGTACTACATCAGCAACGAACCATCTGCAGACTCCATAATCGCACAATTAATTTTTTTCTCAAATTGACCCAATTCTAACTAAATTCAGTCTATTAATTAGTATTGTAAATTTTTAATATTATGTAATAGCATTTTCTTTAATCAAATTGATTTTTGAGTCACTTTTAACTCACATGTCATACATTTTTGATAAAAATGTCACCCACAATTTTTGTTATTTTTTATATTGCCCGTCAAAACCTTGGATATGAAATATCATAAACTAGCTGAAACCCGCGGCATATGCCGCATTTAAAATGTACGACAAATGTAATAACTTTTGTTGCACTAAAGAAAGTTTTAAAAGCACACTAGAGATTGGCAGTAAGGAAAAGTTCCAAAAAATATATTTTCAAATGGAAAGTCTCTGGAAAGGAAACGCTCGTCTCTGGAAGGCGTCCTAATTAATACGACGTTGTTAGATGCAGTCAAAAAAAATCAGGAAAGAATTAATACTCTTATGAGATTATATGTGAAAATTATTTGTGCCACCGAAATAATTTTCAGCTGCTTGCAATCTGTGTTTCTTTTCAGGTTTAAGCCGTTGAGCGTCATAAAAATATAAATGCGGTAACTCAAGTCTCCAGTTACGCCGTTACTGTTATTGTTAAATAACTCGATTAATTATTTCTTTGTCATTTTAAACTGACATTATTATTATTAACTCTATAATAGCAACCATAAGTAACTGTTTATAATGTTTATATGCTAGCGAGTTGTTCTTAAATCGCTAGTGAATTAATAGTAGATTGTTCTACAAGTTAAGAAAAGTGAGAGTTTTCCAGCGAATGTAAAAGTTTTACATGAACATGGAAGAATCATTTTTCCAATGTGTTGAACATGCAATTTTTCCGTGTAGTTGACAAAAATATCTTTTTAAATAATTTTGGTCAAAGTATGGAAGCGCAATGTTTACTGTACTGTATAAATACAGAGTCCGGCAACAAAGCGGGGGTGGAAGATATTTCTAAAACTATGAGAGTTACATGAATATTGTGTATATAAAAGTTGTAAGTACGAAAGTGGTGGACATTACTAAAATATTTTTGATTATACAGGGTGTCGCAAAAACGTATGGCGAATCAAACTTACTTTTTTAAATAGAATGCCCTATATTTGGGTAGCTTAAAAGTTTTGTATTGAAATGCTCATCATTTTCATATAAAGTTGTGTGGGTCGAACGTCAACTGTTTTGGAGATATTAACGATTTTATGCAAAAAAATGCTGAACTTCAGGCGACTGAAGCGACAGAAAACAATTGAATGAAGAAAAACGTTACCAAAAAATTATAATTTTTGTAAACTATCTTTCAAGTGTAAAATGGTGGATCTGGATATTAATGTTATATAGGGTGCTCAATATTTGCAAATTTAATAATTTCGATATTTTTTTCAAATGGAACGCCCTGTATATTTTTTATTTTTGAAGAGTCCTTTTAATGAGCTTTCTTTTGATATGTTACTTCATACTTCTGAGTTCAACTGTTTTTCAGATATGTGTGTTTGAACATGAAAACAATTTAAACCCCGTAAGATGCTTTACTTCAAGGGATAAAAAA
The DNA here is from genome assembly GCA_940337035.1 of Agriotes lineatus. Classification (NCBI taxonomy): domain Eukaryota; kingdom Metazoa; phylum Arthropoda; class Insecta; order Coleoptera; family Elateridae; genus Agriotes; species Agriotes lineatus. The sequence goes on along the minus strand of CALNHX010007896.1, from coordinate 6,818 downwards.
CAAACGCCTTTAAAATAGTGATTTAAACGCATGATCTCTCTAAAAATAAAAACACAAAACCAGGTTTAGAAAATATAAATTCAGTCAGTGTTGATACAGGAAATTATAAACAAGAAAAAAAACGATAAATGTAGGAATAAATTAATTCCACGGTCAAATTAAATCAGATAAAAAAAAGAAAAGCCAATACACCAAAAGCTTATACGTAATTACACTAAATGTTCAAATAGTTCTCCTTTCCTGCTTTGAGTATTAAAGCTGTACAGAGAATTCATAATCTGCAAATATAATTAGTTTGATTTATTTAAATGGAACACCCTGTATATCCCTGTATTTTTAAAAAGTACTTTTAATGAGCTTTCTTCTTCCACTTCATTTCCTTTCTCAAAATTCGGTCGATTTTCAGATTTAATTTTTTCCTGCTTTTTTTGCTTTTTTCGTATTGGTTATTTCTAGTTTTGAGTTCTGGTTCAATTTTTGTATTTTAAGCTTGGTTTTATCTTTTGTTTGAAGAATTCAAGTGTTTAAATCATTATTATAAAGGCGTTTGTTTTTTATCCCTTGAAATAAAGCATCTTAAGGGGTTTAAATTGTTTTTTATGTTTAAACTCGCATATCTGAAAAACAGTTGGAACTTAAGAGGTATGAAGTAACATATCAAAAGAAAGTTCATTAAAAGGGCTTTTCAAAAATACAAAAATATACAGGGCGTTTCATTTGAAAAAAAAAGAAATTAAATTTGCAAATATTGAGCACTCTGTATAACATTAATACCCAGATCCACCATTTTACACTTGAAAGATAGTTTACAAAAATCATAATTTTTTGGCAACGTTTTCCTTCATTCAATTGTTTTCTGTCGCTTACAGCAGCCGCCTGAAGTTCAGCAATTTTTTGCATAAAATTGTTAATATCTCCAAAACAGTTGACGTTAGACCCATACAACTTGATATGAAAATGAAGAGTATTTCAATACATAACTTTTAAGCTACCTAAATATATGGCATTCTATTTAAAAAAAAGTAAGTTTGATCCGCTACACTTTTTTGAGACACCCTGTATAATCAAAACTATTTTAGTAATGTGCAGCACCTTAGTACCTACAACTTTTATATACGCAATATTTATGCAACTCTCATAGTTTTAGAAATATCTTCCACCCCCGCTTCGTTGCCGGACCCTGTATAAATTAACCATTACACATAGAATAGAGCTTACTTGAAAATGGATGAATCTGTTATTAATTCATTTAGTTCATTTTTAGGTGAAATCAATATGATTTTGAGCAGTTATGAAAAGTATCAAAAAGTCACTGAAACGGAAAACATAACCTGCTAACCTCGAATTTGACATAGACTTACAATGCCACCAACCTATTATTCATATGTTTCAATTTCCACAGCCGCCCCTTATGGACTTTTTTAGTGTAAGTTATGTCAAATTCGAGGTTAGCAGGTTATGTTTTCCGTCAGTTTTGACACAAACTGACACAAAACCTAACCGGCTCACCTCGAATTTGACATATACTGACAGTGCACATTTAGGGTGTTCTGCCTCCCTCCGATACCGCTATCTAGGAGAATCCTTACAGCTGACACTTATACATGCCTCCAGCAACATTCTCTCAAAAAATAGGCCTTAACTAAATGATCACCAAAAAATGTCACCAGCTCTCCTACTATAATTGGTCTGAAATCTTTTAGTTCAACAGCACGTTCAACTTTAGGCAAGGGAACTACAAATGCAGATTTCCATAAATTAGGATATGCATTTTGCGTAATGCAAGTATTAATAATGTGAGCCAGGTATTGACCAATGTGAGGGCAACACAGCTTCAACATTTTAGCATTTAATCCATCTGGTCCTACTGAATTGCTTTTTAATGAATTAATTATTTTTATAATTTCCTCAGTGGCGGATATGCATTTTGCGTAATGCAAGTATTAATAATGTGAGCCAGGTATTGACCAATGTGAGGGCAACACAGCTTCAACATTTTAGCATTTAATCCATCTGGTCCTACTGAATTGCTTTTTAATGAATTAATTATTTTTATAATTTCCTCAGTGGCCACAGGTTCAAATTCCAAAAATGCTTCTACTAATACATTATTTGAGTAAAAATTATATAAATCTTCATCAACTGGCAAGTTAGGTATACTATTTATATAATACTTATTAATTTCATCTACATTCGGGATATCAGTTTGTTTTTCTTTTTATTAGAATTTGAGCTACCCACATTCAACCTTTTCAGTTCATTCCACATTTCTTTACTGCTGCTATGAGTAGCTTTAAATTGAAAGTAAGCTTGTTTTTAATTTTTAATTGCTAAGTTTGTATAATTACGGAGCAGTTTGTAATAATCCCAAGCACTCTCATTTCGTTGTTTTATATACTTACTTTTCGCTCGATCTCTTAATTTCATTAACAATTTAATGTTATCTGTCAGCCATGGGGCAGGTTTATATTTAAAGGTAATGGATTGCCATAGAGCATGCTCGTTAAAAAGATTAATTAATTGATTGTTAAAAAATTCAACCTTATCGTTAACATCATGCATGTAATATATCTTATGCAATGGTAGCGTTTCTAAGTCTGCGTTAAATTTACTCAAATTAAAATGCTTAAAACTTGTAAATACATGAGCCACAGGGGCATACTTAGGAAGTTTCATGTTAATGTGGCAGTACACAAGTTCGTGATCTGATAATTCTACGTTTTTCACACCCGACTCCATAATTAACGCTAAAGACGATGTAATAATCACATCCAACAAAGACATTTTATTTAAACCAACTCTAGTAGGTTCCCTTATAACTTGATGAAAGTTAAATGTTAATTACTTTAACTGAATTGTTTACGTTCACGTAAACTCTTCCATCGCATGTCCACGCCTTCCCCTTTCCTACAATTTTTTGGGATTCTTGTAACAGCTGTAGATTTGCCCTCGTCAAGTCTTCCTTAATCACAACCCTGGTATTCTTCAAGAGAGATTTTTAGAGTAGACTGCCTGCCGATATCTGTAACTCGAAAAACTCACAATGATTGGACGTGTCTTTCCAGGCTGTATCTACCAACACGATGCATGCAATTGATAAAGTGTTCTTGCGTATCCACCTGAAGTTTGTTGATACGTAAACATTGACATCAGATTTTAAGCGCCAGAAACCATTTTCAGTATGTAAAATTGGAAAAATTATTCGTGAACCCAGACTTTTGTCGCTCAGTGTATTTGAACATTTGAACTTGGCCATTAATGGTTTACAAATCATCAAATGACAGCTGAGATGTTACAATTCTGTCTACGTCTTCTGCAGTTAGTAACTTCTCATCTCCTAAACTGTAATATTTTGTAATTGTTCAAAGTTTTGCGAGGTAAAATACCTGCCGGCTTCTTTGGCAACTTCAAGGAATGTATCGTAAACTTGGCCGTTAACTACACAACACCACAACTTTGTAAAACGTAACCAAATCTGAAAATTTGTAGGTTATCTAACCTAATCTTTAAAGACACGCCTTTTTAGCGACGTGCGTGCGGCTTCAAGTTTAGGAGCGTTCAATGAGCAGATATGAAAATTAACCAAAGTGGACTTGCCTTCGAAGCTGAGTCAATAGTTTTAAAAAACACAAGAAATATGCATAACAAATAATTGTTTTCTGTGATAATATCGCTATTAAAAGTTAAGGGAAGTTTGTTTACAAAAACCCGAAAATAGAAATGGTGGAACGCAACCATAGTACTTTTAGTTGTGTAAACACGGTTTTTAGTCTTCTGCATTATTATAAGTGATTTTGTATTCTTAAATATTAATAACAGTATATGTTCCCAATATAAAATATTTGTTTTTTAACATTTGGTAAGTACTTACAATAAGTTGAAAAGTAAAATACTTTCCACAAGGTTAAAAATAATTACTCTAGGTGCCTTTCTTAAAAACTTATGCTTCCGGGACTAATAATTATGAAAGCAGAATTCTAACTTACTATTAAACAAGCTGAACTCTCACTTTAACCTAACTAGCAAACAATGTAGCATTTTGATAACAGGGTTACAATTAGAAAGAAGACAATTTAACTTTTATGGGTAAAGCTAATTGCATGTATCGAACTTTCATATCCATTGTTAATTAGGTTCCGCAAAACTCTCTAATTAACCGGCTGCAAGAATATTCTTTTGTAACTAACCTTAAACCGATAGGACTTTTCGTAGCGTAGATGGCTAAGGTGCCAGAATGACAATACGAAGGTGCACGATTCGAACCTATCCAGGAACAGAAACTTTTATAAAATAAAATTCACCACGGGTGCGAGAGAAAGGTTACGGGCCAATGAATTGGAGTGAGATGGCAAGATCCTCTGAGAGTGTGAGAGAGGATACGAGACTGTGTACCAGGTGCGTAATCAAATCCAAATTGGCCGCCGCGAAATTCCTGGAACTAAATTAATGAATATTTGCGAAAAATCCATGACCTAATTTAATTAAAATCCGGGACCCAATTAAATTAAAAACCAACAGGGTTTAATTATCAATTTTATTAAGTCAATTAAAAACAAAATTATACCCGCAGGGTATGATTATCATATATAATGCAACTAGTGGGTTCTTGATTATATAACTTCTGTTTACACGAGATATATTGTTTGGCAATTACGCGAGTCCGAAGGACGAGCGTGATTGCCTAAAACAATATATCGAGTAGAAACAGAAATGATTTGATAATCGAGAAGACACGAGTTGCATTCGGCTAGATTATATCACCAGTCAATAAACAACGTTTGAATAGTGTATTTTAAATATTAAAAGTACAGTTAATGTTGTTATTATGACAAGTGTACTGACAGCAGGTAACGTGATGTTTGTGAAGGCGTGTGATTATCACCTATTAATCAGGAAGGTATGTGATTATCAGTTGCTATGTACATTATCAAAAGTTAGTACATGCGTAACTATGCATGTTGTCGTTTTTCATTGGTTGATGTTAGATGGAGTGGTATAATCGATTTAATCCGCGACCCAGGAAATAAATTAATCAGTGTATAAACCGCGAATCAATAAAAAGAAGTGGGAGAAAGCTGTTCTTATTCTACTAGCGATCATCGCATGTTCTGAGCAGAGATGTATATGGAAATAGTACAAAAACAAGAAGACTAACAACAGGTGATCCCCACTAAATTAACTTAAAATAACTAAAATAAAATCTACCTAATACCACCAAAAATGTATGGCATCAAAAAATGAAAAAGACGTCGAATACGAATAGGTGCACAATTCACCTGAACAATTGAAAATATGCAGGGTGTTTCAAAAGTAAACATTAACCTTAAGAGGGCGTGTTGCTCTCATAAAAAAATATAAATATGTGTCCGGAAACGATTCGTTTTCGAGACACAAGGTGTTAAAGTTAAAAAAAAAGTTCCTATTGTTATCTACAAAATGCTTAAGGCAATTGTAATAAAATGTTTGTAGTTTGTTTATAACTTTATGAGGTATCTTTTGGACACATTATATCCAGTAATTCCAGGGGCGTGCTCACGGGTCGTGTCGATGATGTTTTTTAGCAAAAAAATAACGTCCAGCAGATTCTTTTCAATCTTCATATTTGTTTTAATAAAGCGACTAAAAATGCAACTTTTTGTCGCCTGAGTTTTTTCGTATTTCGCTTCGTCTTCTATGAAAAAAGTAAAGCCCATATTTTTGTGCGTCTCTGAACCTGTTATGACAGAAAATGCTCCAATATCTAAAAAACCCCTTAGCCGATTTTAGTGAAACTTTAAAGGTGTATTGGTGCCATTAAGGATATTGTTTTGCCACATTTAGATTATTTTTTTCTTTCTCCCTTTCCTTATACCATTTCGGGTGTCAGATTTGGATTGGGTATTCTTACATTATCCTTCCGTCCATTTCTTCCATTCTTTTCTGTTTGATGCCATTTTCTTTATTACTTCTATTGTTTTGCCACTATTTCTGCTAGTTGATGTGCCTATGTCTTCCTTGGCCTCGCCCTTTTTATTTTCTTGTGTTTTTTTGCTCTCCAGACTCTCCTCGTCAAGCACACTTAGATTTAAATTATTTATCCCAGGGGAGTCCGGGATCTTTTTTTTTTAATTTAACACCCTGTATCTCAGTTTTTATATTTTTATTAGAAGAACACACACTTCTAATGTTTACGTTTACTTTTGAAAAACTCTGTATAATTCTCAAATGTAATAAAAAGATTAGCCTTAAGATTCAAAAAGTACTTAAAAATTGAGAAACTTTATCAAGCTGGAAACATAACTACAAACTGCGAATAGAATTAACTTTTATAATATGTTGGTTATAGTAATTAACGTATTTAGAGGGGTAACCCAGTCTTAACATTGGAGCATATTTTTACCACTCGAGCGAGCGCAGCGAAGCGAAAGTGGTAATTTATGTGAGAAATGTTAAGAAGTTACCCCTCGAAATGCGTTAATTAGTTTATGGTCCATTGAGGTAATAATTTTGAATCAATAATAATTACTAAAAACTGCTAAATCGAAATCGAACTACCATGAATATGTGTGATGTTGCTATAGTTCATGCATGTTAAATGGGTGGATGCATGTTAAATGTATCTTAACATTCGAGGACGCGAGTGCATGCATGTTAAATCAGTGGATGCATGTTAAATGTATCTTAACATTCGAGGACGCGATCATGTTAAACACTGTTTAACATTTCAATCAACAATAAAAAATATAATAGTTGACTGCAGGATCATCGGTGGGATTGGTAACAAGATATATGGTTCGTATTTGTAAGGGCGTTAGGTTTTACTGCTAAAGCTCATTTCT
>CALNHX010007895.1:0-67847 GCA_940337035.1 Agriotes lineatus | reverse complement strand
TAGATATGTTTAAGTCAATGATATTGTTGTTGCACCATATAAGCAAACGATCAAGTACATATTGTAAATTACGTGTGTCAGACTGTGATTCAACTTTTATAAATACTTTCAAATCATCAGCATATAGCAAGAAATAACAGTCACGAAAAATGTTAGTTATATCATTTATAAAAATATTAAAAAGAATGGGACCCAAGTGAGACCCTTGACGTACACCAGATGTCATATTTATTTCATATGAAACATAGTTTTTAATTTTTACCATTGGCTTTGTACTCATTAAGTAACTACCAATCCATCTGAGTAAGGAACCAGTAATGCATAGGCTTTTAACTTAGCAACCAGTATTTGCAGATTAACCCTGTCGAACGCTTTGGAGAAGTCCGTATAAACGGCATCTACCTGACAGCCTTTCTCCAAAACGTTCATTATGAAATGCTGATATAACAATAAATTAGTGCAAGTTGATCTACCCTCAGTAAATCCATGTTGTTCATCAATAATGATGTGCTTAAACATTTGTGTTAATTTATCCGCAACAATACTTTCGAAAATTTTTGGTATTAAACTAATTATTGAAATAGGTCGGTAGTTACGAATATCAGATTTGTTTCCAGATTTATAAACAGGGGTAATGTAACTTATTTTCCAACAATCTGGAAATTGTCCAGTTGATAATGAAAGGTTGAGTAATGTGAGAAGTGGCCTAGCAACAATGAAAACAGTTTGCTTTAGAAAAATTGAAAGTGTCCTCCTGTCAGTACCAGGTCGCTTATAGTAACTCAACTTATGTATTTTTTCTACAATCGCAGACAACGTAATCCTAATGTTAGAGCAATCAGTAGATTTATAAAAGTTATAATCAGGCACATGCACTACATTAGTTGAATAAACTGCTGCAAAATTATTGGCAAATGAGTTCGCAATATCAGTCCCATTATTAGCATAATTGTCATCCAGATGCATCATGCTAGGTAGACCATGATCTTTTTTATTTGAATTAATAAAATTCCAAAAAGATTTTATATTACCAGGAATTGAATTCTCAACTCGATTAATGTAATTCCTAAAACATTGATCCGTTAGATTTTTGCAATGCTTACGTATTTCTGAAAATGACATGTAGTCATTAAATGAGTTAGAGGCTTTATATTTCTTGTGGGCTTCTTTTTTGGCATTAATTAAATGTTTAAATTCACTACTAAACCAACAAGGAAAAACAGATCTACATAATTTACGCAAAGGAATTAACAGACTTATAACATTATGCAAATGATTATAAAATGCATTAACAGCTTCATCTAACTCCAGACCATATAAACATAAATCTCAATCTATATCACCCAAATACTGGCAGATGTTGTTGTAATCAGCATTCCTAAAATTGGTATGCATATTCACAATAATTTAACATAGGAGCAGGATGATATTTGTCGCAATCAAGGAGACAATCAGTAGCAAGAGAAATCTCTAGTTGCAGCTAGCTAGCAAGAACGAGATCTAATGGCTTTCGGAACACATGTTTAACGTTATTCAATTGATAAAGATTTAAATAACCAAACGTATCACTTAAAGCTAAAGACGCTTCTTTGTCTGTCGAAGTAGCTACATCAACATTTTCACATTGTACTCTAAGGTCATCACTAGTCCATAAACTATTCGGCAAGTTGTAATCACCAAATAAATAGATTGATGTACCTCCATTATTCGCCATAATTTCTTCAACAGTACTACAGTGTTCATCATAAGGAACAATGGAAGATTTAGGAGGAATATACACAGCTCCAATAAAAAAGCTCATCTGATCGAACGTTACCTCGATAAATAATTGCTCAACAGTCGTTAAAATACGACTAAAGAACTCCCTTTTTACAGCAACAAGTACTCCACCTCCAAGACTATAAACACTGTTAATCAGATTACGGTCATATCTATAGACAGCATAATTATTAAAACCAAGTTCATTGTCTATAGTACCATCATGTAGCCAAGTCTCAGTAAGAACAATTACATCATAGTTGACACAGAAGCAATCTATAGCACTCCGCAACGTATTTAATTTGGTCCGAACACCAACAACATTTTGGTAATATACAGACAACTGGTTTGCAGTAAGACGATGAAAAGCATTCAGTTTTTTGCTGGTACTATTTTAGGCACTCCACGAAAATAACGAATAGTTAAGTCTTTCTCACCTGAAGATATGCGTTGTTGAAGTTCCAAGAGTAATTCTTTTATAAAGTTTCGTTGCATAAGCGTTTCATCAGCACTCACAAAAATACTAGCATGTTTTCTTCTAATTTTTTGCTTATCACGAAGAACAAGAGCGACTTCAGCAGGAGTTTTTAAAATAACTTTCAACGGACGAGGTTGTCCTAGTACAAGGTTGCGGCCCAAACGAAATATTTTTATGATATTAGTTGAAACATTGAGATCATACCTAAAAATATCCTTAACTTTCTTAAGATCATCTACAATGCGAGCATTATCGTCAACAGATTGACATTCCTCCACATTAAACAACATAACATTTTGGGCTCGTCTCTGACGCTCATATATCTCTTGAATGATATCTTCTGGTTTGGTTTTACAAGTTTGAATCTGGTGACGGTTTGCAAATTTGACTTTTTAATTCAGAAACTTCAGATTTTAAATCAATAATAAGTTGATTAAGTTCACTCACCTCAGACTTTTGAGATAAACATTTGTTACAATGATAAGTAATTCGCCTGTCCTTGCTGCTCAAACATGGTATTTCACTGGGTGAAAGACCCGAACAAATCGAATGAATGGGATATTTGCAAATATCACAGCTAATTTCCTTATCAGGGTTAAGTGTTGTATCACAAATTGCACCATTACTCAAAGGAGGCATTCTGTGCTTCAACACAACTAATTAAAATCAAATTTAAGCTATAATTTTGACTGTTTATTAGAGCCAAATTTTACACGTGCATGTACTCTCACTCGCCACAAATATTCGTCCCCTGTCACGGCCTAATATGTAAATAGTGGTAGACGCTGCAGCATTTGTCCACGTAACAAGAACAGGAAGGGAAGCAATATCTGTCAGAAGTGCAAAAATGTAATTTATGTGCTGAACACGGACTAGTTATATGTAAAAACTGTTTAACGTAGATATTAGTACCTGATCGGTTTCTTAGATTTAAAAATTAAGTTAGAACATAAGTTTTTATTCATATTCATAAATAAATATCTTTACAACTTTAACTTCTCTTTTGCGGTTTAATATGCATCTATGCAGTCAAAATATCTTCCAGATATTGAAAAAGGCGTAGAGTAAATTTAAACTGCCCTATTAAACAAAAAAGGGTGTAGTGTCACATATGCATTAAGGTAACTTTCTTAGATGTATGCGTTCTTGGGTTAAGCCATGTCTATATATTTTACAAACACCCTGTATATTGAGATGGTCTTAAGCCCTGAATCGCACATCTAGAGCATAGCTAATTAATAAATAGGTCATAAAGCTCAGAATGGGAGATAGAATTTAATGGCAACAAATAAAATAAAATCAAATTTGAATAAGCATTGCTTTGCCAGAATGCCTGTAAAAAGTATTAACATCGTAACATAAAAGGAAAGGCAGAGTTCTAAACGTAATAGGAATGGAACCACAATATTTAATTAGTTTAGAATATTAAAAGGGGATGGTAAAATGCAAAAGCCAATCCATGTATTAGTAATTCGATTATGAAAAGAATGGTCACATGCTTGTCGAGGTAAATTGCAAGTCAGAAATCGTTGTATAAATTTCTCTTTGAGCATATTCTTAAAAGGTAAAAAAATGCAGAAGGAATAAATCTGAAGGCAAATAAAGGGAAGAAAAAGAATAATTAACATGGAAGATTATTTGAAAATCCGAACATTAATTTGATGCAGGAGTGGAAAAATGAAATGGACTTTTAGTTGAACTCTAAAGTGTTTCTTGTGGAAGTTCACGAAAGGAAGAACTGATCAGTGAGAACGTAGTGAAAAAGGATTGTTAATAAGTGCGGGACACGATGATGTGAAAGACAAAATGGACAAAATTAATGGAACAATTTAGTAGATAAGCAAAAGTTTGTAAAAAGATTAGTTTTAAGGTGTTTAATTGTTAGAAGTAAGTTATTTGACTGATTTTATATTGATATGCAATTGTTTTTAACAATTTGGGGGGACAAAAGAAAATAAAAATTGCTGGTGACAGCATTAAAAGTGGCTGGTGTTTAATTTAAAATTTAGTACCTTTTGCATACAGTTACAGCCTTAAAAATTCACCAGAGTGCTATTTACGTGGTCGTGTTCACGCACCAATGAAGGCAGGAAAATCCAACGCCTAAAGTTAATTTTCAACATCGGCCTCCGATTCCATCCTGCGGTAGAGCTTCGAGGCACCATATCGACCCATTTGAGTACATTCCGGACCGGTTTTGCAGTTCCAACGATAGCAGGCGAGCCCTACGAGGACCACATCAACACCGCACATCCGGCATCCGACTCCAAGAGAAGATCTGGGCACATTCTTGCTGCGGCCGAGGTTCGGACGGGCATGCAAAGAAGGTTTCGCAGGTTAGTGGTGAAGCCAATATAAATTATACCAATGTGTACCTGCTGAGAAGCTGCTTAAACGTCGCTGTATAACAGAGCCCAGGCGAATTATTTCCTTGTAAAAATTGAAATTGAAAAATCCAAGTGCAGAAGTGAGGTTAGGATCCTTCCTTGGCATGGGCTTAAAAACAATCAAGGTGCGGTTGTTGCCTGAAAGAAACAAAAGATAGCTACTGACGCTACTAGAAAGCGGGAAATGATGAATTTACCTGTGAGATTTACTCATTGAGTTGTATTTAAAAACCACCAAACGACAATCACTTGATTGAATTTTCAGAAACGTAATTTCATTTAGATCTGATGTAGCATTTTAGCGGGTATCTGAACTACGTACATGGGCGTACGCTAGAATTTTCAAAAAAGTAATTGGGGACCCACATCTTGTGTTAAGATCTCTGCTTACCTGAGCTAGCCAACATTCATTTAATTTACAATTAGATTCTATCTAAAAGTAGGGGCATACGAGCATCAATTCAAGTCTAACATAAAGTAACTCACAATAATTATCCCTGAGCGTTTCATAAATCTGTAATATTTGCTGAACCCAAAAGAAATTTATGTTAGCGATGGGAGGCTCTTGCTAAATTTTATTTTAAATATTAATTATATAGTAAAGCCGTATAACCATCACAACAATATATCCATTTTTATATTTATTTTTCTTCTTCACATTTTCTGAAATATTATTAATGTTATTAATGTTCATTTGCCTTGTTAGGGATATACTACCAAATCTATTGAGGTATTGATGGACAAAGGTTGGTTACGAGTAATTTGTTTATATACAGTGTGTCTGTTTAAGTTCGCACCATACAGAAAACTGTTTATTATTAATTTTACGAAAAAAAGTTATTCGTTATAAAAAGTTCTGCATGGTCCAAAACTTAAAATGCAATCATCAGATATCAATTTTTTAAAGCCGTATACCAGGAATGTCAAAAAATATGAATTCTGCTCAGGAGTAAAGTACCTTTATTTGTGACAATATCGAAAATTGTTATAAAGAAAAGCTGATTAGAATCGAAAACTACGTTGAAATATCCAATTACACCTCTCTACGATAAAAAATCAGGTTTTGTTATTTTTCATATTTTTTAAGTTGTTTCATATGGAAAATCATCAAAATAATGCAACATTGAGGTTATGAGACGTGAAAGTTATCAAAGTTTTAACGAATAAAGAGATAACTGTAAAAAGTTTCCGATATTGTCAAAAATAAAGTTTTCTATATGAATCAACTTTAAAAAAATGTGAAAAATAACAAAACCTGATTTTCATCGTAGATAGGTGTAATTGGATATTTGAACGTAGTTTTCGATTCTAATCAACTTTTCTTAATAACAATTTTCGATATTGTCACAAATAAAGGTACTTTACTCTTGAGCAGAATTCATATTTTTTGACATTCCTCGCATACCGCTTAAAAAAATTGATATCTGAAGGAACTTTTTATAAAGAATAACTTTTTTTCGTAAAATTAATAATAAAAAAGTTTTCCATATGGTGCGAACTTAAACAGACACACTGTATGTTTGTGTCTTTTAAACCAATAACGTTTTCTTAAGGGATTCCAGAGCAGGATTTGATGCTTAACTGTATTTTCGCGGTTAGGACGCGCCATCAGTTAGAATTCTAACCTTAGACGGCTCTGTTAATGGGGTTTCCTATTAACAAGCTATTGTGATGGCTCGTGTATAATAAATGAGATGCATTGTGTTACAATAAAGGGATACAGTTACCTCAAACAATCACCATTATCCCTCGGGACAAGAGAGATTTTGGTACACTAATACTTGAAATCGCTTAAGCATAAAGTTGCTTAGGATAATTCATTGTAATTTGATTTTCTAGCAGCAGGTCGCTTACCTACGGTGCAGATGTTGACAAATTTCCTAATAATTTAATTCATCTGCATAAGAGGGTCCCATCTGCCACCCATCTAGCTCGTGCGACCCTGCTTTGAATCTGTTATTCCTTTAAAGTTCTGCGTTTCTTTACGAACGCCATTAAAAGTAACTGTTTCAACTTGTCTTACAAAAAATCAACATTGGTTGCTACATGTACCTACATGCTATTAATATGCAAAGCTTTTGATGCAAATGCTAAGCTAGCAAGTACGTTTCATGTTATTAAAATTGTATAACAGAAATGAGACCACCTGTGTCACGCAAGACAACAATCTGGAATTGAGCACAGCACTATTGACATTTTGTTGCATGAGGCAGGGCCCAGGGGAGCTGCTTGTTGGAGCTAATGACGTTTTCAATCGGTTTTGCAATATTGCTTCTCGGTTTTAGTTTATTTTGCCAACGCCGTTATTATATACAACTCGTCAAAGCAATATTTGTGTTGGGAATCAGATCTCCTAGAAAGATGATTCGGCTTGCTGCAGCTAGTTTAACGCAGCCTGTTTGAAACTAGTAACCCGGATTTGCGTCGACAACGAACCTATTAAAATGTAAAAATCCCACTCATGATTCAACGAAAACGGTTTCGTTTGTGTCGTACAGCATGCTTTCTATGAGTCGTGGTCTTTATGTTATTCTAACAATTTTACAAAATGTTGAATAACGGAATGGATATAAACACAGATAAGTAGCAATAATCGGCCATTTTTTGGGAAGAATTAAAAAACTGCTACATTCTAAGAGTGTTTCTATATTTACTCTTGCAAAATATATGCAGAAAAGTTGCAAAGCTTACTATTTTTTGTGTTTTCATAATCTACACTGTTTCTTGAAAAATTCTCATATAATATATCCATGTATCATTTTTCGTATGTTACTCGTGATTGCACTAGCTTGTAATGCAACATGCAAGTGCATGTAATATTTATTTTAATTTTTAACATCCAGTTGATTAATACAGTACATGAATAGAACAGTTGTATGAATGACTGGTAGCAGTTATTAGGGAAACCAAATGAGTTTCTATTGGAAATAACAATTATTAAAATAACATTTAAAATAATTCACGTCAAATCACATTGAGGGTTGAATTACCTTAATTGTGAGGTTTAATAATTGAAAGATTGAATTAGCAGTAGTGAAATAGCTATCTCTTTAAACAAACATAATAAAGTATCACAATTATTATTATTTTAAATATAAAAGTTAATGTTATTAAACTTGCTTGTCATTTTATTATCTATGAAAAATAATAGAATACAATTTATAACGTAAAGCCAGTGCTAAAGTGTGTTCTTGTGTACTGGATTGGAAGTATATTAGAAATAATATAATGGTGGAGAGCTACAACGAGCTTTGAGGTAATCTGGAGCAATCAGGGGTTTTCTGAGGGAATCTTCAACTGTATAAAGATACTGTTAAACAGTAAGGTATGGCAATCAACGAAAAAAAGGTCAGTGAACATTGGTGATTAATTTTGGTAAAAATTTTATATGATAGAAATTTAGTATGAAATTACAAAGGTATTTAGAAAATTAAATTTACCATTCTTTTTGGGACACCCTGTATGATTTTTATCCTTGACTTTATTTATTTACTTACATCTTACGTCAAAACAAACTAAAACGTTTTAGTTTTGGTGAATGGTGTGTGTAGCTACAAGGTTTAATTTTCAAAAGACCTTCAAGAGTGATCAAGTATGAATGTAGGTTACTACAGTTAACAAAACATAAAAATTAAGCATTTTTAGATTACGATTACGAACCGACACGACACAACTTGCAAGAAAATTCTACTGAATACAACTACATATTGAAGGGGTACCATAACGGAGACTCCAGGCGTGCAGCACACAAAACGATCGCAGTGGTGCATGATCTGTAGTAGAGGTGGGCGCGTGAGTCAGAATTCAGTCGCGTCATGCTTGCTTTAAACACTCACGTTCCGCACCCTCACGCTCACGTTCAAGGCGTGACTCGCTGCTTCTATTTCCAAATTTTAATTCAGATTGAACAGAATGTTCAATTTTAAAACCATAAAAAAATCTGTAAAGGGCTTTACCCAGAACTTTCCTCGTAAGTCAACATTGTAACACTAAATAGTTTTAAAAATTAAATTAAGCTAGGGGTAATAATATACTCACGTTTCTAATAAATTACATAAATTTTCAACTAAAAAAATATTACCGGTGATCGAATTCGAAGAGCAGGCGTATGCGATTCCAGCCTTTTGTGGGATATTGCAAGCGAATGAGCTATTCCTACATGCGCTACAGAGCACTTTTTGTGTCCGTGCGTCCCTGTTGCATTAAATAGTACCTTAGAATATAAATAATTATTAATTCCCAGGCAGGACGTTATTGACTATACACAGTACACACAACACTCACACCACAACACAGATGTGCATGCGCAGCTCC
The DNA here is from genome assembly GCA_940337035.1 of Agriotes lineatus. Taxonomy (NCBI): domain Eukaryota; kingdom Metazoa; phylum Arthropoda; class Insecta; order Coleoptera; family Elateridae; genus Agriotes; species Agriotes lineatus. The sequence goes on along the minus strand of CALNHX010007895.1, from coordinate 58,910 downwards.
ATCTCTAGATCTTCCACTTGGTAGGGCAGCGGATGGGCGAGACACCCTGCAATCTTTTATTTATTACTATTTAACATGAAAATAACGTGAAACGTGAATCACGCCATGGAAATGTTCACTCACGTTCACGTTCGGATTTTCAAATATTCGGCACGTTCGCGACCAGACCCGACTGTTTTCTCATCTCGCGCCCATCACTAGTCTGTAGTATAAATTTAAGGCGCTAACCAATACAATCGACGCTTGCGGAATTGGTGAGTTCGTTCCGTATTGTTTTCTTTTAAATGTCTGTTTAATCATCCGTAGCGACCATTACTCGTTATAAATAATTAAATAATTGATTTTAATAACTAATAATTAACGCGATGGAAAACTTAAGTCAAATTCCGCATATTGCACGTAATATTGATACAGAAACGACTAAATCGAATAAACTACTTCACCGAATAGTTTTTAAAGAAGATGGCGATAGAAAAAACAGGAAGAGACTCAGAGAATTTTGCGGTTTTAATTTTAGTCTCGGACCAGAAGCGTATAAGGCAAAATAAAATTATATTACTAGTAGGTACACTCGTAGGTACATTAACAACAGGTGACCTCATTCTTATTTGTAATGTTTTAAATTTGGACAATGCGGGCGAAGCAGCACACTTACGTAGGCGGTTATGGGAGCATCTAACTGATATTAATCTGCTAATGACGACGCCAGATGAAGACGAAGAGGAAAACGAAAATGAGGACGAAAACGAAGACGAAAAGAACGATGCAGTTAATAATTCAGATGGGGGTGAAAGTAGAGCCGAGGATGCTGTAATAAAGGACGATCTGGTATCAACTGCAAATTCATCAAGATGCAATGACGTGAAGTAAAAGTTTCTTCTCAGCTTCAGAGACATAGAAGACTTGATTCGACTATTCAATGGTGAAGATAATTACTCAGTGGACGACTTCCTATCAGAGTTTGAAGAAAATAAAGTACTGATGCGATGGACTGTGTTAGCTTTTTACTCACCTTTAGGTCGGCGTTCTATATTTTTAACTCAACAATTGATCACCATAAAAGTGTACTTGAGGCCCGTCTCTAGCAACAGTGAAGATGTCGCAAATTCTTTGATTAAGATGTTAAAGGGAGCGCCAACAAGTTATACTCAGGTACACTGATATAGGTTAAGAAACTTGTAACTTCACTTTACATCTAATGAAACAATTATCGAACTCAATGATTGAAATTAAAATGAAAGAGAGTAATACCTTTAACTAGCTTTATTGTAACTCAAACGTTGATCACTATTCAATTACTCTACTATTTGAACGGGGTACCCCACTTAACTTAAACCGCTAATATGTTTGATGTTTACACAGCGTTTTTATATGCAAAATATCATCAGAAATCACTTATCTGTTCGTGGTTACACTTGTAGACGTTTAATGCCTCCAATGACTTCTATTAAATTTCAGCTTGACAGCCCCAAATCGTCAGCTGTCATATGCGGCAAGTAGACCCCAAAACTGCCTGATGACTCTCATTAGACTAAACTTTCTGTAGGTTTTCCCGCCCAATACTAGTTGCTATAATTCGAATTTCAAGATAAAATGAGGCAGACGCCAAAATAACTATACGTACAGGCAATAACTATGCAAACGTTAATTCGTGGTTTCTTAAATCGCTTCTAAGCTCGAATCTATATTCGTCAGAAAAGTGATTCTCGCTTCTAAAATCTCCTACCAGGACGGTTGGCCAGTAATATTCCCCACTATAACCAAACCATTTGAAATGGCGAGATTATCACCAAATAACCCACGAAACTTCTTGCACGTTCAAATGCTGTCACACATTTTTTTCCAAAAACAAAAACCGTTGTTTATTTTCCCCCTTTAGTAACGACCGTTGCCAATCTGATATTAATTTTTATGAGCTTTTATCGCATTAATCCCACTTGATCTTTTATTCTCTAATTATCTAACGTAAACTACTAGTATAGTGTCAAAATGCTCTTAGCACGTAACAAAACTGATTTGGAAACCTTTATTTTTGCAAAATAGTCATTGAGAGGACTAGCAAGATTATTTATTCAGAGTTAGAAGCGAATTACAACATGGACTGCATTAAAGAATGCCTTGTCAGCTGAATTTAAAGTGACGATCTGTGGGGAAAATTTGGAACATATGTTGAACACCAGAAAGATGAAAAAAGATGAGACGACGTACTAATATTTGTTGGCTATGGAAGATATAGCTAACAGAGGTGCAATAGAAGTACAATCGTTAATTTAGTATGTTATAGATGGCATACAAGATGATGTCAAGAATAAGGTAGTACTTTTTGGTGCCAATATCATTAAATAATTTAAAAGTAAACTAAAGATATACGAGGAGGTTAGAACCAGAAGTGCTCTTCAATCTCATCAACAGGAAAGCCGAAAGCTGGAGTCGAAATAAAACGAAGCCAATCTGAACAAGAAGCCGCTGGACACTCCATTCGAAATGTTTATTATTGCTTTAATTGTTGGATGAAAAGGCATAGCTCAAAACAGTATCATTCTAGAGACGCTGGCCCAAAATGTTTTAAATGTAGAAATATTGGCCACAGAAGCGTTGAATGTACAGTGGGAAGCGAGAAGATGCCACCCATGGAAAGGTCAATAGCCCCAAATCACGAATATAGCCAGTTTCCCTTTGAAAAACCATATGTACAAAAAAATTATTGTCGGAAACATGAAGTTGGAAGTTCTCGTAGACACAGCTAGCCAACTTAACCTAATCAGAAGAGATGTATAAGACAAAATTCAACTACCGGATATGTGTAAACCGGAGCTAGCGCTCACAGGTTTTGGACAAAGCAGGATAGATACGACTGGATTCTTTGCTACAGGTATAGTTATTGACGATAACCATTCTCCTACAATATTACATATCGTACCTCAAGAATCAATGACCATGGACTCTATAATAGGACAGGAACTGCTGAATCAAGCGAATGTATATATGTAGCAAGTACGTAAATAGGTTATTTATTTAATTCGCACTCAGCCAACAGCCGTTAGGCCAATTATAGGCGTCGCTGTGCAGTTATGAGGACTTCCAACCCCACTAACGACTGTCATGATGTTGTTATGACCGCCGGGACCAACTTTTTTCCGTGATAGCCGTACCACGAGGCACCGAGAGATGCAGTCGTGGAACTCCCATCCAAGTTCTGACCAGAGACAGCGTTGCTTAACTCTGCTGATCGAACGTGGACGCTTGTTCAAGCTACCACTCCGGACCTTATGTAGTGATCAATGAGGAAGGAATTTTAGTTACTAGACGACTGGCGACATCTTCTTGCACAATGAACAGGTTAAAGACGAACTTGATATAGAAAAGACGGTGGCAGAAGATAACCAGCAAAAGCTAGGTAAATTAATGCAAGAATATGTACGTGACAAAAATAAGGAGACGTCAATGGAAATGAAAATAATTATGAAAGATGATGAACCGATCTATAGCAGACCAAGAAGACTATTCTCAGGAAGAGAAATACTTGAGCGACAAATATAAGAATGGATATCACACGACATAGTAGAGCCCTGCAGTTCAGAGTGGGCAAGTCCGGTGGTAATCGTAAAGAAGATGGAGTACTATACACGAATGTGTGTAGATTACAAGAAAATTAACGAAAAGGTAATTAAGGACCGGTTTCCGCCACCAATAGATGATCAATTGGATACATTGCAGAATGCGCAGTGGTGCACTACCATAGATCTAAAAAAATTGATTTTTTCATGTTAAAGTTGAACATGAAAGCAAGAAGTACACGGCATTAGTGACGCACTCGGGGCAATATCAATTTCTTCGGAAGCTGGTTGGGCACTGTAACTCCCCAGCAGTGTTTCAAAGATTTATAAATACCGTGTTTCGAGAACTGGTGAATAACGGAGTAGTTCTGAGGTATATGGACGATCTTATCATACCCTCTGAAGCTGAAGAAGTTGGAGTAAGCTAGAAATCGTTTTACAAACGGCCAAAGACTACGGCCTGGAAATAAACAAAAAGAAATTCCATTTCCTTAAGACGAAGATTGAATATTTGGGACATTTGATTGAAAGCGGAAAATTATTTCCATCCCCATACAAAACGTCAGCTGTGGTAACGTTCCCAGAACCAAAATATATTAAACAGTTGCAGAGTTTCCTTGGTCTAGCGGGATACTTCAGGAAGTTTAAGTAACTATGCTAGTTAGCCCAACCGTTGAGCGAGATGCTAAGAGGGAATCGAGATTTTAATTTCAATGAACAAGAGAGACAGGCATTCCAAAATTTAAAAGAAGCGCTTATTCGAGAACCTGTGTTAGCTATTTATAGACAGGACTTAGAAACCGAAATCCATACGGACGCCAGCGTGGAAGGATACGGACCAGTCTTACTACAAAAGTTGCCAGATGACAATCGATTTACACCCCATACATTTCATGAGTAAGAAAACAAAAGATGCCGAGAAGAAGTACAGTAGCTATGAGCTTGAAGTGTTAGCAATAGTACAAGCGTTGAAGAAGTTCATGGTATACTTACTGGGTGTCAAATTTAAAATTGTTACCGACTGCGCAGCGTTCCAAAAGACTGTGTATAAAAGGGACATACCACCATGAATTGCAAGATGAGCTCTTTCACTAGAAGAATATAACTACACTATCGAGCATCGGAAAAGGGTTCGTATGAAGCATGTGGATGCACTAAGTTGTAATGCGGTCATGATTATTAAGATCCCCGTCCGCAAAATTTAGAGCCGCACAGGAGAAAGATGAGACAATTAAGGCTATAAGACAAGTACTAAAAGACAAACCATATGAAGACTACTTCATCAAGAATGATATGGTGTACAAGTTTGTCAACGACCGTGAACTAATAGTGGTACCAAAGTTGATGCAAGCCGAAATCATTAGAAGTGCACATGAGCAAGTGCATTTCGCTGTAAGAAAGACTGCAGAATTTTTGATAGGAACCAACTCCTCCGTCGGCCATCTTGGATTTTATAATTGCCATTTTGAAATATAAGTATATTATCAATATCTCGGCTTCTAAATCACTTAGGATCACAAACTTGGTGTCTAAATATACATATTTGGGGTCAGGAAATACAACTACACAATTTTTAAATGTATCAGAATATATATTTCTTCACTAATATATGTACCAATTACAAACTATTTACCAAATAACTGTTTTGTCCGGTGTGTCCACATTTTCATGATAAGCTGCTCTACAGGGAGACAAAAGATAAGAGAAAAATATTATTACTTAAAACTGATGTTTCTCTGTTTTCTCAACTGTACATAGGTATGCAGCATAAGGAGAGTGACTACATTCTTCAGCCATGAGAATCATCATTGTCCCCCTTCACTATCTGACAATGGAAATCTGCGCTTCGGAAAAAAGTATGATCTTATGAACAATCTGGACAAGGATTCCCCAAATGATCCTGTTGATTATGTTGATGTGAAGCTTCTCGATGGAGCCGCTGCGCAGTTGTGCATATCCTCCCCCCCTCCCAAACTACCACATTTGATGATTATGCTGATCACGTATTCATTTCACACATCAATACACAATTAGAAAGCTGCAAACGAGTTGATGTAGTGTGTGTGGGACAAACACAATCCGACATGCCTTAAAGAAACCACTAGAGAAAAGCGAGGTAAGGATGTTAGGAGAAAGTGTGAAGGAAGGAACAAGCTCCCACTTAAGTGTGCCGATTTCTTAAAAGACCCGACCAACAAACAAAACCTGTTTTCATTCTTTAAAAAAAATGGCAAGTATTGAACGTGCCGAAAACAAGGTAATTGTCGTCACATGTGTGCCGACGTTATTCTTCGAGGAACTGATACACAGTGGTTCAAACTAAAAAAACAGTTGATCGAAATTCATATCTCGTGACTGACTTGCATTTTTCAATTAAAATATTATTGTGTAAGACTACAAATATAGACTAATGCTTTGATAATAATAATATTAAAAAAAATAACAACAACAATAATAATAATAATAAAGAAATATTTTTTATCGATTTTGCAACAGAAATTACTTTAAGGGGTTTACATATTTCAATATTATGTAGAAATAAAAAAATCTATGCATTTATAATAATATTAATAATAAAATGACAATAATAATACCTAATAGCATAAAATACGATATCAAGCGAAATCATATTTGTCTTCTTCAGAAATATTAAGCAATTGGATAACATCCACATCAGTGATCTTCTGTTTTTGTTTGGCGTGTAAGAAAGAACTTGATTTGGGATCTGAACTCAAAATTAATTGGCGGAAAACATCTTCATTTATGTTCAGGACACTAATTTTCCTGGTGTGGTGTTCCCTATATCGCCGCAAATCTTTATTTTTTGCTTCTTGTGCCTCTTCGGATAAATTATAGGAGTAGGTACACAATGAAGAACAATATCCTGGAATTTTATGTCTTCGTCAAGCAACTTGCCAAATTTCTGTATAATCCGTTCATTATTTCGTTTTATATTCTTCCAATATCTAATATACGTCGCGAAAAAATGTGTTCTAGTGAAAACTATAAGTGCTTTTGTAGCAACCTCATTTCCGTTTGTATGAAAAACATCTTTTAGATACTCTATATAACAGTTTTTTCGAACTTCAATATAATCCTGCAAATGTTCTTTCACAGTTGTCTAAATGAGAAGATTTTTCTTTATCCAATTTACATGTTCTATACAATCTCCTCATTTAGACAACGGTAAAAGAACATTTACAGGATATTTGTGACAGTAATTCATGAACAGGGCTAGCTTAGAGTTTATAGAAACCATTTAAATAGACATTAAGTAGAACTAAAAAATATTTCTCATAAAAAGCGCTTTGCATAATAAACATAAAAATTACCACTACTTTTCAATAAATAATAAAAAGAAGTAATTAACATTTTATACAATTTTCCCCAATTATAAGTCTTCACAAAATAAAAAATTGAAAAATAAATTTTTAGCTAAAGTCAAAAAAATTAGGTGTTTTCTGGCCTTGCGATTGTCCAGTTAGCTAAAAATAACACACTCTAAAAAAAACTAATTGAAATCTTACTTAATTTCCGAAAAATAGCATTTTATAGATTATGACAATTTCAAAAAACTCCATTTTCTAAATAAGTAAACATCACTCGGTATAATTATATGATAGGGGCTAAATAGGTTTTTAAGCAAGCACAAATTATTGACGTAAAAAGTTTTTTTGAAAAATTAAAAATAAATTGTTTGTCCATATTATGCCGACTCTTTTCCGGTCACTGTATATTAGTGAATAAATATAGAGTCTGATACATTTAAAAATTATGTAGTTGTATTCCCTGACCCTAAATATGTATATTTAGACACCAAGTTTGTGATCCTAACTGATTTAGAAGCCGATAACATACTTACATTTTAAAATGGCCGCTATAAAATCCAAGATGGCGGACGGAGGAGTTTGTTTCTATCAAAAATTTAAAGCTAAGTACCTAAGTAGTACCTGGAAAAAAATTGGTGCTTTTGTTCTTTGTGTCCACATTAACGCGAAATTCGACCTTAAGCTGCCCCACTATGTACAGTGATCTTATAGTAATTAGTAAAAAATTTGTTAGTTAATTTTTAAGCTTTTGTCAAACATTTTCAAAAATTACAAATTGTACAGAAACCGTACAAAATAGAGTTAGTTGAACTCAACTGGAAAATCACCTATTTCACATCAAACGTATATTATTAAGTTTCAACGGAATACCTCTTTTCGGTTTTGAGATATTGTGTTCACAGACAGACAGACACACACTCAGACAGACAGACCAATGAACAAAAACATGTTTTTGGATACAGGGGACTCTAAAACGTGAAGATCTATTGAAAACTCAATTTCGAATTTTTGGGCTGAATCAAATACTTCCTTTATCGTAAAAGGAAGTAAAAACAATTAAAACAAAGCCAGGTAGGAAAGCGAAATCTGGGTATGGGAAGCTCATCCACAGATATGCCCTATACTTCATGGATAAGTAAAACTACTGGTAAAACTGATGAAGCGTGGTATTGTATTTTTTGTAAAAGACAAAATTGCTCAAGATGGGTACTCGCTGTTTATGTTAAAGTGAGTCCCCTCAATTTTTTTTATTTTTTGTGGAAAGTTATAAATAAGTTTGTTTAGTTGTATTTTTATTGTTCTATGTTTACGCTTTTTTTGTATTATATATATTCGCTTTAATTGACATTCATGACAACCCATTTGCTCGAATGAACCATGTGCAAGGGTTTAGTCAAACATATTTTTTCTTGGCAAACTGACTCATGTAATATACTCATACTTTAAAAGAAAACGCATGTAGGAAAACGTTCTTAAATACACTTTTGAAGAAAATGTGTTCACCTCTGTATAAATGAGTGAAAACCAAAAAGTGGTCCAATCCCTTCAACTTTCCCCTATCTGCCTCCCCCAAGGCCCTGGCGCCCGAATGCCGTGGACCACTTGCACCCCTGCTTAAGACGCCCCCAACAGCAACAAAACATGTACAATTGAATCATTTCATTAGATTGATTGGTTTAAATGCAGCTCGAAAAATAAAACACAATCGAGAAATTCCAAATTAGAATTGACAGCTTTTGTATCATCCCAAATTCAGCGTTAGATTTGCCAAAACCGAGCATGTTCTTGCTCGTGCATACTCGTTAATTTCGCTGCAGAAGCTGATACCGCCCATTACTGATCCACCGAAATCCGTGAGTGAATCGTGTTTACTGTAACTGGGTTATCAATCTTCCTGATTATTGATCTATTTATCCCTCTCACGCAGAGAGATAAGAGCAGCCCGAAATTAATTTCGGTTTCTTGCTGGCAGTTTTTGGAGCATCTCGACGAACGCTGAGTTGTCCAACTGCTCAGTTTGTTATGAACTTCACTGATTCGGAAGAATCTAATTATGTAACTCGATTCTGCCAGAGCCTGTTCAGCAACCGGTTTAACTGCAAAATAATTAACACAAAGATCGGGATGTTTGCAGTTGGGGCGAGTCCTCCGGGGCTTTCGGCGGACTGGGTATTTCGTGGAACTGGACGGCGAGTGCGGACTACACCATCATTTCAGATACTATAACTTTAACTGCCAATGTTAAATGTTAAGTCTCGCCAACTCCTTTTTTCTCCTTTGTACTAATTACTTTAATAATTATTATTAGAAGGCTTGTTTTATCCGAAAAAGAGTTACCTACCCGTGTGGCAAATACAGCGTAGTACATGCATTATCAACTTTACGCAGGAAAGAACCCGTAAAAAGGAGTTAATGTGCTTTCAGTATTCTTTTTGTTATTTTTCTTATTTGTAAATATATAGTTTTATATAATCCACTTACTAATTATTTAAACTATTTAAATGTAAGATAACCCTTAATTTGCAGGGAGTTTTGTAATATCAACGATAAACAAAAATGTAAGGCAAACAAACGTTGTTTCTAATTCTTCTCACAAAAATTAGGTAAAACAAAGTTCAGCTGAAAGGAGACGAAAGTCTACTATGAAAATGACCAAGCCAGTTTTATATACTTGTGTCGGATGTACAATAGTAATTTACGATACAAGTGTGTAAAGCTACTCTTTAGTCACGAGTGAGACAGAGTTAAAACGCGAGTGAGCGAGTGTTTTAAGCCCTGCGAGTGACTAAAGACGCTTTACGCATGTGTAGGTGGCCCAAAGCAATTCCCCTCGCTTCTATTCCGTAGACGAGGTTATCACAGCATTTGTGAACAATTGGATATCACGTTACGGAATTCCAAAGATTTTGACAAATGATAACGAGCAAATATTTTTGTCACAGAGTTGGCAAAGTTTTATTTCAACGCTTGCTATCCAAAATGTTCGAAGCAGTATATATCACTTAGTCAAGGAATCGTAGAAAGGTTTAATAAACCCCTTAAACAAGCTCTTTCTAGTACAGGTGCGTCTTCATGGGTTAATAACCTGCCCTGGATTTTCTTGGCTTTAAGGTCAACCGTAAAATCATGACTTGAAGTTTCCCCCGCTTCAATTTTGTTTAATTCAGTTCTTCGACTTCCTAATGATTTATTTGAAGAAGAACCCCTTCCGTCGTTGTCAAATTTATCACCTTTTGCTAATAAAATTAGGTTGCACATTGCAACACAACAGTTTTTTTACAAAGAATTATCCGAACTCAAAATGCTATATCAACAAAGATTTGGTAGATTGTACACACGTGTTCTTGTGTAAGAGCAGGCAAACAAAGGGTATTAAGGCTACATATCTGGGCCCTTTTAGAGTAATTAAAAGGACCGATAAGTACTTTGTTTTGCAGAGTGTTAAGGGTACTGTTAGCTATGACCGCCTTAAGCCTGCTTACAGTATTACGTAATGGAATGCTACTGCTTGCAAAGTAGCTTTTTAGTTCATTTGAGGTAGAGCATGTTGTAGGTTTCCGCTGCTCGCTCTGCTTTCTGATTTCAGAATTCTGCAAGACACATTCGCTTGCAGACAACAATCAAAGCAATAGCTACAAGATTGCAGCTTGAAAAAAAAACGTTGCTGCTACCCGTGTTGTATAATTTATATTGTTATATTTTAGTTGTTTGTTATATTTAATGTTGATTGTTATTGTTATTGTTCCTGTTGAAAATATAGAAGTTTTTTGCAGCCAGGTATATCTATTTACTGATTTATAGTTTTCCATAGTTTTTTCTTCTAAAAATAATAACCCCCAGGTAACCAAATCAAATATTTATGTGGGAGAAGCTATGTAGTATGCCTACATGTGACCTTGTTATAGATTGCTAGGTTACAATTTATTGATAAATAAATAAATTGTTTTTGATAATTCAACTCAAACCTGTGTTTTATCCTCCGAATATAATATTACTATATTAATGCAGTTAGTTAAGCTATATAACCACTAACACTGCAGTACAATATTTTATCTACGATAGAATCTAGAAAACACAGTAAATATAAAAAAAATGTAAATTAGGAAAAATTTTAAAACAGGTTGTTACTGACAACGTGCCTAATGAAATCTTTTAAATACGTTACTACTGACGACGTAAACTAATGAAAACATGTTATTAAACAGTCGTTTTACAAACTTAAAACTGTCAACTAAACGGCAATTTTACACACAGTCGTATATAAAAAATATTTTACAACTAGCCAATATCAAAATAATTTTCTCTATTTAAAGTTTCAATTATAGAATTGTCAAGATCTCAGTGTACTGCATGTATATTAAAAAGATTATACCACTCCTTCTAACATCAACCAATGAAAAACGGCAAAATGCATAGTTACGCATGTACTAACTTGATAATGTATCTAGCAACTGTGGTAATCATATATGTTCCTGACTAATAAGTGATAGTCAAATACCTTCAGAAACATCGCGTTATCTGCTGACAGTACAATTGTCATAACAACCACATTAACTGTACTTAACTTAATTAACCAGTAGAAAGCCTCCAAACAGAACATTTCACACAAATATTAATTATAAAAATTTTCTGACAGTTAGAACGTTTTCCCCATTTTGCAACCCCTAAATCCACCTGAGCCGCATAACTCCCACATCCCGAATTCTCTTAAAAATACAATTGACCACTAAAAGTCTCCAAACAGCGAATTTCACACAAATATTGATTTTAAGGCTTTTCTGGTATTTATAACGTTTTCACAATTTTGCAAGCTCCAAATCCACATCCCGAATTCTCTTAAAAAATATACACGACCCGTAGAAAGTCTGGAAACAGCGAATTTTACAGAAATATTGATTTTAAGGTTTTTTTAATAATTATAACGTTTCCCCATTTTGTAACCCTCAAATCCACATGGTTGTAAAATTTCCAGATCCCGAATTCTCTTAAAATATACAATTGACCAGTCGAAAGTCTCCAAACGGCGAATTTCACACAAATACTAATTTTAAGATTACTGTGATAATTATAACATTTTCCCCATTTTGCAACCCCCAAATCCACATGGGTCGCAAAATTCGCAGATCTCGAATTCTCTTAAAATATACAATTGACCAGTAGAAAGTCTCCAAACAGCGAATTTCACACAAATATTAATTTTAAAGTTACTGTGATAATTCTAACGTTTTCCCCATTTTCCAACCCCCAAATCCACCTCGGCCACCAAATTTCCACCTCCCAAATTCTCTTAAAAAATAAAATCGAACTTCAGTGCCAAGGTGTACACTATGTTTTATTTGAAATCGAGAAATCGTGAAATTACAAATTTTTAACCAACTTTTCTAGGTTATGTTCGGTCGATTGACGTTTATCTGTCGCCTCGCCACCTACAAAAAAGTCGTAAAACAATGGATTACTTCACTGCCGATTTCTGGTATTTTAATGACGTTTTCGGCGTACTTCACTGCCGATTTCAAATAAATGCAGTTATTGCAAAATTTACAGTGATAACGGGATCTCCTATTTTCGCAATATTTACAATGACACGGTGATCTGGAAAAACCTGTAGAACGGAAGGTTAACATTGATTTCGATTTTTTTTTAATCTAAATCTAAAATATTTTTGTTACTAGATTTACTTTCTTAATTGTCGTGATCTAAAAATATTGGTTCGTTATATTTTATTTTAATTATAACATTTTCAAAAATTACTAAATTTAATTTTCTATTAAATTTACGTAAATTAAAATTGTTTACACAAATTAGTATTAGCTATTTAGCATTAAGGACGCTTATTTAAGTACCTATAGTTTGATTTGGGATGCATTAACACGTTTTAAATAAATTTTTACCTTATTGATTTGCTATATATTTTCTAGTATTGAATTATGTATTGAAATTTAAATATTGGAGCATTTAAATTTGTATTGTTTAATATTTTAGCGTTTTGTAGTTATTAGTTTATTTGTGTATTAGATATAAGGGTGTAAATTAATATTTAACCCGGCGGTACACGGGTGAAATTGCCGAACACCAGTGCACAAACCCGGTCAAAATGACCGTGTGTATTTTTTTTTTCGCTCAAAGGCGTTTGCTTTCAAATATGATGGCCTTAAGTCATTCAAACATCGGTTTTTAAGATTGAAATAATAGTCATACCAAGTTACCACAAAAATTTTATGACAAATAAGTATTTAATAAAAAGTTAAGTATAAAAAACCTAAACAATTATTTCTACACAAGAAACTTCAGGATAAAGGATTACAAACGAAAAAAATTTGATTTAAAAAAAAATACCACAAAAATTGTAACATTTAATGCATTGTGGATAGAAATTATTCAATATCTTCATAATTTGTGCCCTCCGCGCAGTTGGTACACAAAACATTTGTGTGTTCCTAGTACCTAGCGCTACTTACACAAGTGCATGAACCCGGTCGAATCGACCGTGCTCCGTCACTTTGTAAGTAATGAGCCAACTTTGTACAAACAATCAAACCGAAAAGAAAAACTTATGCTATCAGTCGTGCCAACCAACGATCAAGGGAGGTATACCTAAAATATTAGACACTGTTTACATTTGATTTTTTTGAACCATAAGGCAAAAACTAAAAACCCGGTCATTTTGACCGTGACCCGTGCACTGCCGGGTTAAGTATTTACTTATTTTTAATATTCTCTTCACACATAAAATGTAATGAGAGTTATACTCAGAAGGCTGTAGTTCTTTAGAAATATTTTATAAATGTGTAGTTTTATTTCTTGTAAGTATAAATTACTTTTTTATATCAAAGCTGATAGGAAATTGTTAGTTATCTTTAGTTTTTAGAATGTTAGTGGAGTTCTACGTATTATGCATGGGCCCCTTTAGCGGAGTACACGTAGTACAGGAATTGGATACCTTCACTAGAATTTTCATACTGTAAACATTTTCCAAGAAAATTAGTTTTAGTTGCAACAATATCTTTTTCTTTACAGATAATTTTACGCACATTAACTAATTTATATTTATAACCCATATTTTTTAATATAGTGTTATTATATATATAGTGTTATTCTCTCGCCCTTCACAATTTTTTTCATATCATCCAAAAGTTTGCTCAAAGTATAATACTGGTTTCTAGAATTATTATACTGCCAAATTAGTTGTTGCACATCGTGTCTATAGTCCATTTACTAAAGGAAAAAAGTTCTAACTTCGTTGACTCAAAACCGATTTTGAACATTTTTTTTTTATTATTTCGGAAAAAGTCTATAGAAAAATTCCCCATAGGTGAGAAAGTGTGCTTTTTATTTTTTCAATTGTTACTAACAAATAAATGTTTTTTAATATATTCTTAATTAAAAAAAATTATAACTTCCTTATTTATTTAAACCATTGCCTGACATTTGACAACATAGGGTTTTTGGGTTCACAAATTACGAATTTGGCCTCAAAATTGGTCTAAAAACAAAAATGGCGTCTACAAAATGGCGTCGAAGGTCTAATTTTTTATTTTCTTTTTTTTATTTTTATTAGATGTCTAGGGGTTTTTGGGGTCGCTGATTACGAATTTAACATTAAAACTCAACTAAAATAAAAAATGGCGGATCCAAGATGGCGAAAAAACTTAATTTTTTTTATTCGGACTTTAGTTTTTAGCTATACTATAGGGTTTTTTGGGTCGCTGATTTCAAATTTTATGTTAAAATTTATCAAAAATGAAAAATAACTTCTTTAAAGCTGCAAAATAGCTGCATTGCCTCATATCTAGGGACTTTGGACACAGCGATTATAAATATAGCATTAAAAGGTTAATTTTTATTGTGTACGATTATTATTATTATTATTTAATAAACATTATATACAAATAAAATTCTAAATTGTTAAATTAACTCAAATTTAAATAGATTACATACATTTAAATATAACATACGAATACATATAAATTCCAACGCCTAAATATGTGTTTTCTACGACCTCTTTGTACAATTTCCAAAAGATATTTCTGAATTAAAAGATTTTTCTGTTTGTGACCGACGGAGGAATGTTATTACTTAAAAACAAATGGCAACTTGTTCAACAGTATGGTGCAATTTTAGATATATTAATTTTATTGTACGTAATTATGGAAAAAACAAATGTTTTTGTCGATTATCAGAAACATAGAATAAAATCTGCTGAAAGAGACCGACATCTAAAAACGAAAACTGCACCAGATATTCGATTTGAAAGAGACAGGTTTTTAAAGTTGTATCAAGAAAAAATTCTGGCAAATGTCTTTCATGTCGTTTTATTAATTTTTTAAAAGAAACTTTAGCTGCAAATAATATCCTTGCTCTCAAGCTGAAAGTGATGATGATCGGTTAATAGTTACAACAGCTCTCAATGCATCAAATAAAAACATAGTCGTAGTATCAGAGAATATAGACGTATTACTTATATTAACAGCTTGAGTTTCATGCTGATAAAGATATATATTTTTTAAAACCTGCCAAAAATAAAGAAAATAAAAAAGTATCTTTTTCTAAAAGCCTGCAATTTGCGCATCCCAATAAATTGTAGTGAGCATGTTCTTTCTGTACATGCTTTAACTGTATGTAACACAACTTCAGCATGTTTTAACAGAAGAAAGAATCTTCTTCTTCTTCTTGTTCAGGTGCTTATCAGATTTCGTATCTTCACTTTATTGGTCGCAATCCTAGATAACTCATTGGATGATTTCCCATACCACGCCCTTAGGTTTTGCAACCAAGGTATTCTTCCGCGTCCTGGTCCACATTTGCGATATATCTTGCCTTGTATAATAGATTGTACTTATTCTCATTCCTCAATATTTGTCCGAAGTATTGGAGTTTGCGTATCTTGGTGTTGTCCATGATCTCTTTACCTTTTTTTTCATTCTCTCTAGGACTTTAATATTTATTACACGGTCTTTCCATAATATCTGCAATATTCTCCGGTATAACCACATTTCAAAGGCTTCGATTTTTTTTGTGATTGTTTCGTTAAGTGTCCAGGACTCGACCCCATAGAGCAAGATGGGAAAAATGTAGCATCTTAGCATGCGAGTTTTGGTGTCCAGGTGCAGATCATGGCTTTTGAATATAGTTTAGTATATTGAAGATATATAAGGATGCGTAAGACCAATAGAACCGGCACCTTATTAAAGATCCACATGGATAAGTCCTAGTAAATGAAGCAATGGCTATGTTCAGGAAAGAATAAATTTGTCAAAATATTTGAAAATAGCAGTGATTTGCAAGACTGCAAAAATTTATATAACAAAATTTTGGTATAAAATGTATGCTTGCAATGTATGGTGCAAAGAAAGGTAACTGCTTAAACTCTTACAGAAATGTTGTGATTGAAAGTTTTTTATTATTCATATACCGCAAGGTAAATGAGGTTACAAACAATACAATACATATATCTTTTAAATAAAAACATTTTGAATTTTGGGTTTGATTCTTTTATTAAGGCGTCTACTAAGAAAGTAGCGTTAATTTAGCATAATTGTGCTCTACGATGGATCCAGCAGAACAACATTTAAAACATGTGTATTTGCAAACACAGTTGTGGCTGGGAAACCAAGATATTTCAAGGGAAGATTGGGGTTGGAAATATGATACAGGAAAGTGTTTTCCAATCCTAATGACACAAGAACCAGATCCACAAAACATCTTAAAAATTATTTTTTTGCAACTACAAAACTAGTTGCGGGCCAGCTTGTGGGTATAGGAAAAGTGGCCTTTAGGCTCAGCGGCTTGCGGTGAATGTGGCGGAAATAGTTGCCTTAATTCACGACCGGCAGTGTCAATGGAAAAAGTAGAGGAAGAAGAAAATAAAGCTAAATAATTTTGTTTTTAAATGTATCTTGGGTTAATTTTAATAAATCAATTAAATTATAATAACTTGAATACTCATTTAACTCTTCTATCATTTGTTTCCACCATTTTTCAGACACCGTTTTCCATTTTTGATAAATTTTAACATAAAATTTGGGATGAGCGACCCAAAAAACATCTAGGTATAGGTATCAGAAATTAAAACAAAATTACCCCTTTCCGCCATTTTGGATCCGCCATTTTTTGTTTTATTTAAATTTTAATGTCAAATTCGTAATCAGCAACCCCAAAACCCCCCAGACTACTAATAAAAATTCAAAAAAAAATTAAATAAAAAATTAGACTTTTGACGCCATTTTGTTTTTAGACCCATTTTGAGGCCAGATTCGTAATCTGCGACCCCAAAAACCTTATGTTATCAAATTTCAGGCAATTGTTTAAATAAATCAAATAGTTAGAAATTTTTTAATTAAGAGTATATTAAAAAACACTTATTTGTTAATAACAATTGAAAAAATAAAAAGCACACCTTCTCACCTATGGGGAACTTTTCTATAAACTTTTACCGAAATAATTAAAAAAAAATGTTCAAAATCGGTTTTGAGTCAACGAAGTTAGAACTTTGGCGAGTTTTTAGCGTTTAGAAAATGGACTACTAAACAAGTGACGTTTTAGATCGCTTGCCAGAAGTAAAATATTTCAATTCGTCCAGTTTTTGTCATAAAATAATTCGTAATAAAGACCTCAACACCTGAAACGTAATTACCTCTGATCAAGTAAATAAGCTATCTTAAATACTAGACATACCCCAACAATATCTATTAAATTCGTAAAAATGTCTTGATGTGTATTTTGATTAAGCCGCGTAAAACGTTGGTTGTTTACTAAATTTCTAACTTTTTAAACTGTGTAATAGTTTTTGGCATGACTTATTCTGATTGTACAAAAACCAATTTTACTGTTGACCCAGTGAAATTATTTCACCATGCTGTTCCCATTATCAATGTCACCAGAATCGGGCAGCCGTAAAATTCGCGTTCGGGTGAGATACGCGCATCTGCACTGTTCAGATAAAAATCTGTTTTCGAGCTATTAAAGTTTCCTTTTAGAATAGAATTAGATACCCTCTTATTGATATTGTAAAATATTATAATGTCTCATTATTAATAAATTACGCACTTAAAAATGAAAGATTTTGGCGGTATTTTAGTCCATCGAAGGGAGCCTGTCCTACACGATTTACTTCACTTATTTTAGTTTCTATCTTCATGATTTGAGTATTTCAGAAAAGTTTATAATACTCAATAATCAATAACTATAATCATTATATATGATGCCAAATCAAGATTCAGCTTATGAAAAAGAAGAAGGTTGGAATAAATTTATTTTTGTTTTATTTTTTTGAATTGTTCGAAAAAGTTGTATTTGAATGTAGTAATTTTTAGATTATAATTATTATAATGGTTCTAAGAAATGCACACACAAAATTGCACAAAATAGGAGGTAAAGGTCGAATCTGGGGGGGGGGGGGTTTATAAATGAGAGATCAAGATCAAGGCGCTGTGATATTTGAACATGTCAGCTAAGTCTGTTTGGCGTGCAGAGACCAACGCGTAGGGATTGAGAAGCAGGACGAAACCAGTGGCGAGAAGAGAACACGGAAGAAAAAGATAACAGTAGAGAAGAAGGTATCTTTAGAAAAAGTAAATTGACAAATAAAATACCCCAAAATAAGAAGTGAACCGTAGCACAATCTAAAAACCTGTAACAGTGGAAATGGATGGATAACGAAGTAACAGATGATGGAGAACCTAGCTGAGATAGTTAACCAGGGCTTTAATAAATACAAAAAGAAATACAAAAACTAAAAGAATGGGAAGCGATATTTGACGAAACAATTAAAACCGAATTGTAGATATGATATAACAAACAGAATGGAACGTAGAAACAGCGAATTAAGGAAGATAGGCCGCCTGGAACGAAAGATCGAATATATTACAACTATTACGAACAATAGAAAATAAATACTAACTGATAAACAAACAAATAATGGACAGGGCCTTTCCAAGAATTAATGTCTGTAAAAAAATGATTTAAAAGAAAACAGAAAACTACATACAGAAGAAAACGTGATTGAAGGAGAGGCAGGTTCAATAAAAGAAAAAGAAATTATGAAGGTGATCAAGAAAAATGCTAACGAATATGAGAGCAAAAGGAACACAGTTTTTCTTGGACATCTGTAACATGACATGGGAAGAGGGAAATGTACCAGAAGATTGGCAAGTAGGAGTTATCGTACTAATATATAAAAAGAGTAATGCACGGACTGTAACAATAGCAACTACAAAGAAAGAACATTATTGAGTCCAGCAGTGAAAATACGAACGAATACTAGAAAGAAGAGTATTTAATAAGATTCATAGATCCAACACTTGAAGAATCACAAAACGCTTTCAGAAAAAAACGAGGAGTACAAAACCATGTTTTCTCAAACAAATTATCCAAAGAACCCGGTTATGCCGATCAAAAGCATTCTTTGCATTTATAGACCTACAAAGCGCATTCGGCTGAGTTAAAAGACAAATACTATAGAGAAGGTTGACAATAGAGAAGTGGACAGTAAACAGCCAATAAAAGCCTGTACAGACCGAATATCAACTACGTGATCAGTCAAAGCAGAAAATCCGGTAAATTTGAAACCGGAGATGGGTTGAGACCAGAGCTGGGCAGTAATTAATTACTTTTTAATTAAATTACTAATTAAAATCCTTTTTGTTTATTTGCCTTGGAATTTAATTACTTTTCAAAATGCGGTAATTGTAATTGGGAATTGCCATCTTTGTTAGAAAGTACTTGAAAATTACTTTTTAAAAGTAATTAATTACTGCATTCAATTACTTTCGTGTAATTAGATTACTCTAAAGTATTTAAATTACTTTATAGGTAATTTGGAGCATAGCTCTCTATAGTTTGGAGACATGGACCATAAACCAAACCGACAAAAAAACTATAGAAGCTTTTGAAATGTGGTGCTGGCGACGGGTTCTGAAAATAAGATGGACAGACCGGGTTACTAATGTGGAAGTGTTGGAAAGAATCGACGAAGGGAGACAAATATGGAAAATGATTCAAGAAAGACGACATAGATGGTTAGGCCATGTTTACAGACACCATCAATTTATAGTTAATGTGATTGAAGGACAACGGCAGGGAAAACCCGGAAGAGGAAGACCGCGCCTTGACTACATAAAACAAGCAGTGAAATACGCTGGCAGCAATACTTATTACGAATTGAAGAAATTAACCAGCGATAGAGGCAGATGGAGCGCTGCAAACCAATCTGCGGATTGAATTGAAGAGATAGGTATTTGAATTACTTGTGGTAATTGAAATTACTCCAGCTAATTGAATGACTTTGTGGTATTTCAATTACTGAATTACTGACATCGATAGGGTGCCAAATCTTCAGAATGCAGAAAACAAGTTAAGGTCTTATTAAGTTACATATTAAGCAAATCGCAGTGTATTCCCCAAACAATATAAGCCTAATTTATCATTTCCTCTGACGAGTCGAATCACAGCAACTTCTGCATTTTGCATGACGCGTCAACGAGCATTAGTGCGTGTATCTGTAGCTTGTAATAGTGACACTAATATTTATTGTGAGAGACGCTATAAGAATATTTGCGGTAAGTGCATTACAGATTACAATACCTACGGTAAAATAATAATTTTAAATAGCTTCATTAGACGATATTGGTTTATAATGATTATTTATTCATTTAAATTTGCTTGTGTTATTTATTCATTTCAATTTGCTTGTTTTAAACGATCCGTGCAAGTGTAACAGACGTTAAGTCCAGAAAATTACGTTTTTGAGTGAGGAATTGAACTAAACGGACAAAATCCTATAACAACATTTAAACAGCGGAAAACACATATATAAAATGTCTGGTTGACTCAAAAATGCATTATGGCGTATGGTAATTTTAAAACGCCGCCGCATAAGTTTACCGCATTCTTGCATTGAACATTTTGTAAATTATCCATTCTTTGTCGCTTTCTAGCCTTGTAATGCTCATATGCTGCTTTGTATACTGGCACTAGTGCATAATTTTTATGGACTGCTGCAGCATGTTAGCTTCGATTACTATTAAAAATCCCCTTGCTAATTACGAGACATTCAAATATTGGCTTCTTAATGATTTTACGCAAAATTTCATTTAGTTTTTTAAAAGAACAGTGTATAGTAACCCAATTTACGTAATTTCAGATATTTTATTGCCTTAAACTTAAAATCAATAGGTATTATTAAAGATGTTAATAACATTTTGAAATTTGAAGTAAAAATATGAAAGCAACCTGAGCACTTTAATTGTAGAGCGTCAACAGTAATTTTCTTATTCTGTGTGTACAAAAGGAAATTACTTAAGGGTTGGCCATGGAATATAAAAGTATTGGCAACAGCAACCTTTAGAATTCATTAACATTATCACTGTTGCGACTGTCATAAGTTTATATTATACGCTGATATCGCGATTGAAAATTCTAAAAATTTGCCATGACCAACCCTTATGTAATTTCTTTTTGAACACATGGTATAAAGGTTACTTGAATGTAAAAATGACTCGATTGTTACTTGCTTGAGCAAATGTCTTTTGTTTTTGTATCTAAAGTACGAATTCTTATTTCAATTAGCCGTTTTCAACTAGGTTTATCAGTCATCTGTCAACTTTCAACGGTCCCTGATCAACACCAAATTGATATTTTGTTTTAAAATTGTAGAAGTTACCTAACACATTTTTAATAACTATTTGTATTACTAGGAAGGAAAATGTATCATTCCCTCCCGCAGATGTAGTTTAGTTCTTCAGAGTTTGCGAGAACAGTACCTAATCAATTATTGTAATCATGCAAGGGATGAAATGACGTTTTAGTCCAGAGTTATACATAACACACTTTTACATTTTATGATGAGATTATATCTTGTAATCAGCTGCATTCAAAAATATTTAAATATTAAAACCAGGAGGCTAGTTGATTTATTATTAATTATAATCACATTGTCTCCCGTCTTTAATGGCAACGGCAGTCAATGTATTATATTCCCTCCCACTGCCATTGGCAACTAACTAGGAAATCCCTAACAGGCGCAGAAAATGTCACTTTCGTATAAAGGGGTAAAAAAAGTATTTTCGAACAGAGCCAACAAAAACTGCTCAAGTTGCGCCAATTGGATCGTTCTTCTGCAAAATCTAAATAGAAATTTGCTGTCAAACACTTAAGAAATTCAATGCTCTACCTTGTATACTTAGGTAAGTTACATATTTTCGTCATTCAGCCTCATGTTGAGCGTATTTAATAGTAGATTGTTCTACAAGTTATGAAAAGTGAAAGTTTTTCAACGTTTAATTTACGAGCGAGTGATGCAAAGCGAGTGGATTAATTTATCACGAACATGGAAAAATCACTTTTATAACATATTCAGCGTGCTATTTTTTCTAATATCATTACAAAATCTAGCCAAAGTTAAATTCGACATTTCTTCATATTCGAATTTTTTTTTAAATTGGCAGTGAAGAACATCGAAATCGTCAAATAAAATACGAGAAATCGGCAGTGAAGTAATCTATTGTTTTACAACTTTTTGTAGGTGGCTGGGCGATAGGTAAACGTCAACCGACGTCAACGTAACATATAAAAGTTGGTTAAAATGTTGTAACTTCGCGATTTCTCGATTTAAAAAAGCAGTGTACCCCTAGGCACTGGAAGTTCCATTGCAATCTTTGTGTGGTTTATTTGCTTTGGCCCTTCGGGCCTCGGAAACTAAATACACAATCGTTATAAAAGCTCAACTTTAGTGATAACTTTTGTGGAAGCTAATATAAGAAAATATATAGATTTGAACTTCCAAGTCCCTATACCTTCGTACTGAAGGGACTTTTCTACTAAAGTATATTAGGTTTAATTGGTTTATTATAACCTAAGGAATCTATGCCAAATCGGTGTCCCATTTTTTTGGAACACCCTGTATAATTGGTATCCTTGAATTTATTTATTTACTTACATCTTACATCAAAACACACTAAAAACTTTTGGTTTTGGTGAACGGTGCATGTAGCTAGAAGATTTAATCATCAAAAAACCTTCAAGAGTGATACAGTATTAGGTTACTATAGTTAACAAAACATAAAAATTAAGCATTTTTAGATTACGATTACGAATCGACACGACACTAATGATAGTTGCAACTTGCAAGAAAATTCTACTAAATACAACTATATGACAATAATTTTTATTGAAAGTAATTGAAAAAGTAATTGATGTTGTACAATTACAATTACTAAGTAATTGGTAATTGAATTACTCTTTCCTGTGAGTAATTGAATCTCTGGTAATTAAATTACTACATTGGGCGGTAATTGGTAATTAGTAATTAATTACTTTTTAAAAGTAATTTGCCCAGCTCTGGTTGAGACAGAGAGGAGTTACTAAGTCCAATAGTTTTCAATCTATTCATAGACGAAATAATAGGAAAATGTAAGATAATTTTAAAGAAACTACATGTAGAAACCGGAAAATTAGAACCAGTATTTGCAGATAATCTTGTAATTAGAACCAGCAGTAAACGGGGACTACAAAATTACTCAGACACTTGGAACAACACCCTAATAAAATTTGATATAAAAATGAATACTAAAAAGACATATGTAATGATGATAACGAAACGAAAAGAAGAGACAATGAACATTGAAATAGGTGAGGAAGCAATCAAAAAGGTATCACAAACTAAATATCTTGGGGTGAAAATGCAATGGAAAACAAAACACGTATATAAATGACAAAAATTGAAAAACAATGAAAACACAACATAATAGGGCAAGCAGATATATGGGAGAAGGAGCTATCAATAAGGACTAAAATTACAGAGTTCAAGGCAATATACAGACCAATACTAACTTATGGCAGCGCATCATGGGTGTTCACAAGTAACATGGACAACAAATTATAAGCAATAGAGATTAAATATCTCAAAGGAGTGAAAGTAATAATAATAAGAGGGAGACTAAGAGAATATGGGAAGCAGGAATAAAAGAAAAAAACGAGAACGTGGAAGACGAGGAGAAACATAAGACAAGATAATACATAGAAGAAGACAAACAGAAAACAATACAAGAAAAATCACCAAAGACAGTAAGCAATGGAATCGGTTTGGACACAAAATACAATAACATACAAATTAACCCCTACACCGAAAGGTTAACAAGGAGAACTGATAGTATATATATTATTTATTTAATGTTATCGCTATAACATGAGCGATTTTAATATTTATTTAATTCTTACACAGATTTTTTTAAATATCTCTCTAGTAAGAAAATGTTATTGGTTTTTAAATATATCTAGTTTTTAAGCAAGTAATTAAATTATATAATTATTAGTAAAAGGTAATTTTTAACTTTTATGTTTTAATATTAAACATTTGATGTGAAGAGCTTTTGATTGTAATCTTAAAAAGATGAATTTCTTAATAATTTGTATAATTAGAATGGTTAATCTTTAGAATAATTTTATATTTGATTTTCTTATTATTATTATTTATATTTGTTGTGTTTTAATTTTAAAATTTTCTGTGAGTGGATGGCCGGGCAAGCAATATGCTTGAGTCTCAGACGGCCGGACCGGGTTCGATTTCCGGCGACTACACCGACATTTTAACAAGCGTACACTCTCCGGCTACCACGCCAACCCCTGTGGCAGTCGTTAACCCACAATAAGGGAACTCTTCCTCACTTTTGGCAAAGCTAGCCACCTACCCGGCTTACGAGTAGAGACGGCTCATAGAACCCCTTCGTTGTTATAAACAGGCCACTGGCCTATAATAAGAGAAAGATGAAGAAGAATGTTTAATCTTCAGAATAATTTTATACTTAGTTTTCTTATTATTATTCATATTTGTTTATTTTGTTACCATTATGAAAGGAATAGAATTTTGATTTTTATTTAAGGTCTACTCTGCTGAATGAGAATTTAAATTGCCGAGGTATTCTGACCGTGCAAAGGTATCATAGTAATTAGATCAAACTCTTTTAAATTATTCTTCTTTCTTTTATTACAGTAGCCTGTTTAAATCTACAAAGTTGTAGCTCTATGAGCCGACTTTGCCCATTAGCCGGGTAAGTGGCTTTTTAACTTCATTATCATTTACTTATGAATGGACTATCTAGCAACGTTTTATATGGTTTTTGCAACGTATGAGCAAAAAGAAAGTTCATTAGAGGTGCCTTTGGAATTATGAACTCAAATGTATTATAACACCAGAAAATATGGAGCTGTCATTTGATATTTGTTATAAAGTGGGGTTATGATCTTTTTCTTCTGTGGGATTTGGTAATATTTCCGTTGCGTTTATGATGGTCTTGACTACACCACATTGAGTTATTAGACACTGTCAGACACTGCCTATCAAGTGTCAGTGACTAGTTAGTCTATGACCATATTCCAACTTGCTGAAATTATTTAATTTGCAAACCTTAGAAAAGCGCCGATTTATTTCATCTCTAGTTTTTTTGCATCGTATAATTCATTACAAGATTAACTGTTGCGCTTTTACAAAATAAATTAAGCAATTATAGTATTTTTACTTCTTTGTTGTCTTTAATCATGTTATCTTTTATATTTTAAGGATGTTGACCAACATCCTAATCGTCTTACGTACATTTTGTTTTTAATTGGGATTCTTATTTTATCACCATTGTATCTTATGTTTATTAGAATCTCTAGTAAAGTTTGCTTTAAAACTTATGTTCATATTTCTTTTTCTTATTTCGTTTGTACTACAATTATTATGTGTATTATCTTAGTGGCCAGGTTTTGGTATTTGATAACAAATGCTGTTCAGTCCTGATAAATTGATGGGTCAGTGGGACCGCAATACCAGCAATCAATGCCAGTTTTTTTCAATATGGACGGTTTTTCTGTTAGAACCGGACGATCGCAATAGAGTGCAGCTTCATCAGATTCGAGAACAGCGGCAGGTACTTATACTATGGTTCAGCTGTATTAAGCAATTTATATTTTAGGGCAAGATGTCTGTGTACAATTTAGCAACCTGATTATGTCGCCCACACTTCTATCTTCTACATTTCTGTTTAGGATGTGCTTTACATAGTTTTTTGTTTTTACCACTTTGTTCAGAATTGCAGTGGTAAATCATTCAGTAGCCGGTTGAAGCTGCCTATCGTGCACCAATTTTTCCTTTCAAATAGATATCTTATCAGATTTGATCTGTGTGTGGTCTTCTAAGTCAGAATTGGTCAGACTTAGCAAAGTGTAGCTACAATCGGCAGCAGCAATTCTGCTTATTTTTTGTTGAGGTTGATTTGTAAAATATTCGCGCATATGAAGTTCTTGCTTCTTACATATATTAGAGATGTGAATGTGGCAATTATAGTAGTTCGGTTGCTCATTTTGAATGAAGAAAAAACTTAGTAAGCAGACGTCGAGGTTCTTGCAAGTTGGTAGTACTCCATTTGCAACTTTAAAGGAATAGGTCGGCACTGTGATACCTTGTGTGTTAATGACCTTAAGAACGTGTTTGCCGTTGAACTTTGTATTAAGAGGATTGGTAAGTCTAAATCTATGTTTTTCTGAAAATTTTGCCTTAAAGTCGTCCAGATGAATATAGCTCTTCGAAGGAGACATCCGTTGTACGTCATAAACCTTCACGACCCCATATACGAGGAAAGCGCCAAAGTTTCCGGACCTGATATAGATCCAGGTAGTGCAGCCTGTCAAAATTTTGGTAACACATTGGTTTAAGTCTTATTAGCATTGGAAAAAACAGAAAGGTATTTCTCCTCAAAGCATCAAATTCCCCTTCTTATTCTGTGGTAAAAGATTGGTCAAAACGGTTTCGAACGGGGCAGGAATCCTTGGAAGATGACGCAAGAACAGGAAGGACTGTGGAAGTGGTGACGGACGACAAGATTGCCCTAGTTGAGGATCTCGTATTAAGCGATCGACGCTTGAAGGTGAAAGAAATATCAAAAATATCGGGGCTTTCACATACAAGCGTTCGCCGAATCCTCCACGATCATTTAGGCATGAATAAAGTTAGTGCAAGGTGGGTCCCCAAACATCTATCAGCAGTTCAGCGCAGTGTCGTGTTGAATGTCTTCGATCTTTTTTGGAGCTCTGTGGAGAAAACACTGTGGAGGTGTTGAAGACAATTGTCACAGGGGATGAAACTATGTTTCTTTACTATGATGCTTTGTTCAAAAGACAGTTAATGGAATGGAGACGAAAAGGAGAAGCAACTTACGACAAAACATTCTGGAGAAAAGACGTGGGAAACTAACCAGAGGCGTGCGTTTGCTGCACGATAATGCATCCGTGCACACTGCTGGAATTGCGCAAGCCGCAATTCGTGACTGCGTTTTCGAACAAATCGATCACCCCCCGTATAGTCCAGATATGACCCCCAGTGACCATTACCTGTTTGGAGATTTGAAAAAGAACATTCGCGGGCGCCATTTCAGTGACGATGATCATCTCTTCATCGTCACTGAAATGACTGCAGTTTGGGCACATTTTGAAAACAAACCGAAGGAATATTTTTTTATAGGTATTGAATTGTTGCTGAAACGATGTAATAAGTGCATGGATGTCAGGGGGGAATATATTGAAAAATAAAATGTCATTGTAAGTCTACCTCGTTTCTTTCTTAGTCAGGCCGGGAAATTTTGGCGGTAGAATTTTAATAAAAGTTTGGTAGAAATCAAGGAATAAATTAAGAACAAATTTCAGTGAAACTTTTTCCATCCACTTCTGTGGTTGTAACAGTTCGCAAATCAATGTCTTGCCAAAAGCGACCCATAATGCCATTCTGGAGTATCCACATCTCGTTCAAAAACACAAATTGATACAATGCTTCTTGTATCATGTCGGAACAGGACAGGCGCCGGCGATTGGGAGACGGCGTTTCGGCGATGGGCGTTTCAGCGCGAAGCCGGACAACTCGGCGCGGAGCCATCTCCACGTCGCGCCGACTTCAAATTCGCAAACTACAGTGTGCACTACCTAAGAAAATTATTATAAACAAATAATCAATAAAGTGATCGCTAACAAGCTGGCATCAAATGAAAAAAACATTATTTAGAATTTCTTGGAAAATCAAACACTGACGACCAGAGGTGGTTGCAAGATAGAGACACATTTTACGAAAAAAAGTTTTCTGGCTTTGAGATTGTTCAGCCAGCTAAAACTAACACACAATAAAAAATCTCATTGAAATCTTGCTTAATTTCTCAAAAATAGTACTTTTTGCATTTACACAATTTCGAAAAACGCCATTTTCTAACTAAGTAAAGTGCCTTTTATGTGACAAATATTTCTTTAATGTTTATTTCCCAACTCAAAGAATTTTATTTTTAACAAAGTTTTTTTATTATGAAATAAAAAACTTTGTAAAAAATATTTGTTTTTTCCATAACAGTCTTTGTTAGTAGTAAAATTCTTTGATATAGGACCTAAACATAAAAGAAATTGTAAGAGATCAAAGTTGGCCGAGGATTTTGAAATTTGGTATAGCAGCCTAGATGTTGATTCTAAACAACTTTTCTTAATAACTTTTGGTCGTATTTGCTACATAAAGGGCACGCTACTCTACAGTAAAATAGGTTTTTTGAAAACTTCTAAGGCACACTTGATTTTTTAAAACTGAAATGCTGTTAGAAATTCGCCTTTAAACAAACAGGGCTGAACCCCAAAAAATGAAAATTTAAATCGAGAATTTTTTATCTTTAAAAGAGTCGTTTCACCTATCCGAGGACACACTGAATATACAGGGTGATTTTTAAGTTGATTCTTTCCTTTTACCAGGATATAAAGCTAAAAAAATAAGCTTTTTTTCTCATTTGCCACTTTTCCGAAATATCAAAACTAAAGGAGGTACAGCGTGTTAAAGTTTCAAATTAAAAACTATACTTTGGCGCAAAGGCGGATGGACAATTTTATTTTTGTTTATCTCTGTTGTCAAGCAATGACCTCTCAACTAGTTTCCCATTGTAATTTTCTTAATGTTATTGCTACAGTAATGGCTTATGTTTATGAAAATAATGAAGGAGTGAATATGCTTATTATTTACTGGGAGTGTCGTCAAAATGCCTCTGCCGCATCGCTCTGATACGCGGAACGTTTGTGTAGAAGCGAATGCTGATAATTTTGAACATATCATTTAAGTTAGATTAAGTTTAGTTTAATTTTTGTTAAGTAATTTTACTTCATAATTTGAAACTTTAACACCCTGTACCTCCGTTAGTTTTGATATTTCGCAAAAGTGGTAAATGAAAAAATTAAAATCACAGGGTGTCCGAAAAATACGTGTACAACGGAAGACCACAAGTTCCTTTGCCCAAAATATGATGATTTAAAATGATTCACTTTTTTAAATATTTCAATCCCCTGTATAATCACTACAATTTTTTTTCTAAATAGTTACTTTAATTTATAAGCTATTTCCTCTCTTACAATATTGTAGTTGGGTGAACGGTTTAGCCACAAAAAAATATTTTCTAAATCCCTACAAGCCTAGTGTTGAGTTACAATTACCTACTGATTCAGGCTTGTAGAAAATATTTTTTTGTGGCTAAACCGTTAACCCAACTAAAATTTTGTAAGAGAGGTTATAGCTTCTAAAATAAAGTAGCTATTCACAAAAACCATTGGTAGTGATTATACAGGGGGTTAAAAAAATATGGATGGATAATTTATTGTGATAATGTTTTTAAACACCCTGTAATTTTCGAAATTAAGGTTTATTCCACAAAAGGCTCTAGTTTACTGGTACAAACGCATGGCCAAAAAATGAATAAAATCTAGCAAAGATTTTTCGACTTACTTGAAAAACTAATCATTTTTGAAGACCTCTAGCGGCTAAACTAAGCAACTTTGTATATAAGTAAGTTCACATATTCAGTTTCATGAGTCGATTACTGCTGGATCACATTAAAATGATTTTATTCGTCTTTACATACATATCCGTTCAAGCAGAATGCATAAAAGAGGTGTCATGTCATGTACAAGACTATCTTGTGTAAGTTGTAAGCATTTTAGGGGTGTAGAAATAAAATTAATGTTTGAAGTGCGCTTACTGATGATAATTATGCCGGTCTTCATATATATGCGTTGTTACTTCATTTCTACATATATCTGGGCCATCAAATAAAACTGAATAGAGAAAATCAGACCACCGAGATATATAGAAGAAGACTGGCGTGGATGGCATTCGGTAGACATATTTTGGGCCAAGGAACTTGTGGTTTTTCGTTGTACATGTATTTTCCGAACATTTTATATTAAAAGCATATAGGCTTGTTTTTTCGTAAATTTCATAAATCGTATTGCGAATAGCAGCATCGGTGAAGTTATCAACGCAAGTAGCAGGTTTAGAATGTGGCCCTACTTATTCGGCATCTCTCAAAAATAACTTTAGTTGTCACTTTAGATACCTAATAAAATTTAAATAAAAATGACAATAGTGCAGCTGCGCTTAGAGCAGCCAACCTCATATGTAAATTATACAGGGTGTCTCAAAATTGACGCTCGTGCTTCTGGAATTTGATTCAGGGGGCTAAAAGAAATCGAAAATAAAGAGTGGAAAATTTTCCGTTTGTCTTTTGTTATCGAGTTATCAATAAAAAAACAAATTCGAAGGCCATTTTTTAACGTGTTAAAAAATGGGAGATTTATTTACGTTACCATTGACGACGTGAAAAAATGCACTTCGCGCACTAGAGCGCCAAAAATTTTCGCGCACTACGTCGCGAAATAATATTGATATTCTTGTTTGACGGTTGCAGAAAAAATATTGATTGTATTGCGTGCGCGAAGTGTTTTTTGTGCATTCGAATTAATTTTTTGTGGTATTCTCATGCACAAAAACACTCACTTCGCGCACTTAATACAAAAATGACTATTTAACATCGCCATAACCACCTTATTGAATTATGCTACACAACAAATTAGAGCGACCGGGCGATAGAAGTTATTATTTACATTTCCATCAATAACTCCAAAACAAATTACAATCGGAAAATTTTCCATTCTTCATCTTCGATTTCTTTTAGCCCCCTGAATCAAATAGCAGAAGCATGGGCGTCAATTTTGAGACACCCTGTATATGCTTTTAGTCATACACAAAAATTTAGTTCTCTTTTCTTTTGGTGTCGCTGATTTTGACGTCCTAGCTACATGCAACGAAAGTTTCCTTATAGTTTCCTTTTGTAGGTACATGATTTGTGCAGCTGCTCAACGTTCTCAACGACATTTCTGCCCTGTCTGGTGTTGCCCCGCCCTCTCGGATTACTGTTTTGCTTAACCTGAGCTTGCACTGCCCTCATATCGCATTCCACCTGCCATTATCTGCAACTGAACTTACAAAGCTAAATGTTCGCTTTGTTTCTTTTAATATATTGCACTGGCTACCCTTTGTTGTGCCTTTAAACGTGCAAAACTTTTAAATATTGATGTTATTTATGTATTTATAATTACAAATTGCTCTCTTTTGAATAGTAATGTAAATTATTACTTTTTGTAATAGCGCCTGAAACTTTACAGGGGTAGTTTCTGTTATCTAGTTACTTTGTTCTGAAAAAGTGATTTTCAAATATTTTAAAAAATTCAATCAAAATCATAAGTCACATCTTATGTCAACCAAATGTGACAAATAGTTTTAAAATTCTAATGACAAATGGCCAATCCTTAGAATGGTACACTATAACATTAAATAACACAGTAAGTTATCGTTTCTTAATTAATTTCACCTTTCAACTGTCTCTGTTTATGTTCTAGTTAATGATGTAATAAGAAATCACGCACTTTGTATCTTTTTCTCACACAACGTTCAAGACTGCAACCTATCCCTCATCCACAACTCGACCCCTCTAAGCAGCTCCCTGCAACGCAGATCTCACAATAGGCCACTAGTCCCAAACGTCGTCCAATATCAGGAAACCCAAAATTCTTGACAGCAACCAGCCAACAGAGCAAATCTGGATATTCTCATGTCACAGCAACCACCTTCTGGAATGTACCTTCTCGCTTCGTTGTCACCCTTATAGACTCTCCACACAACAACAAATAGATTAACGTAACCCCATTCTATTTATGTTACTTGTCAAATGCATTCTTCTAAATCAGGCTGTTCCAATATAACTCCTCAATTATTCACTTGTAAAAAACAATGCTTGTATCCATTAAGTTTTACCATATACCGATTATCTTCCTTAGTCAATTCTTCGCTTCACTTTATTATTTCCTAATATTTCACTTTTTAATACATCACGTAGATTTAGATTTTACCCTATTTAAATTAGCCAAAACATCGTCACAATAAAGCAGGATTAAATTCAATATTTTTAATTAGACCAAAACGTTTTCTACATATCCTTTCAAGTTGTTATTTTTCTAATAATTAGAAACAAACTTCCTAACTACTACATTTTCATTCTTTATGCCTTCTAGTTTTCTCTATTTTGAATTAAACCTACTAAAATATTATATTCTTTAAAAATTAACATCTGCCACTGATTTCCAAACCGTATTATTATAAATTTTATTTTAATTTCAATCTACCTATAATTTTCAAATAGCTATATTTCAAACACAAATCTGCCTTATTCTCAAATAAATCCGAAGTGTTTTTATCCCATTGTAATATCCCAATTTTAACAAACTTTAATTCAAACCATATTAAGCTTGTATCATAACAATATACCAGAATGAAAGCAAAATAAGTTCTTTTATGCTTCTTCTAACGTTTTAAATTAAACTCTAAAATATACCGTTACACCCAACCACCTAATACAAGAACGCGGTCTACCAAGTTATAGGCACAAGGAATCTAGAATCTAGAAGCGAAAGATCGTACTAATAAACTTTTCCCGTGTTGCTGAAACTTCCCGTTCACATGATTCGTTTAATTATCCCTGCTTCAACTATGGTGTAAACTGTTATATGTTTTAAAATTTAACAGAACTTGAATCAGTCTATTTCTTCAAAAAATACCTGCAATGTAAGATAATGCTCTTTTTAGTCGTTTAAGCTTTTCTGTTAAGGTAGTAATCATTCCTTAGCCCTAATTTCAACTGTAAAGCCTTAGTACCTACTGAACGCAGTTTTAACGTAGCTTTTATTTATTCTTTTGGAGATGAAGCATTATCACGCCGCGATGGATGTTATTAAATATTATTAGATAATCATTATACAACTATGTCATTCAATAGTTAAGTGATCAATCCATAACTGTCTGATTACGAAACCTGTTTCTTTGTTAAGTGTTATCTATAATGTGAATCACAATTACCTAAGTTTTCTTTATAGCTCTTACAAGCGAAGCATTTATTCTGAGTCAAGGTGCCGAAGAGGAAAGACGTAAAAGTAAGTGAGTTTTATATTGTACTGGTTTTCAGCAAATCAAAAGTGGGTTAAAAATCTGCGATGGGGAATGTGGTTTACGTAGTTGACGACTGTAAAAGTGATTCCGTTTGCGAAAATAATAAAGGAATTCTCAAGGGACTTACATATATTAGAATAAATATGAACTAGAGTTTTTTTTTGTTCTAGTTTTCAACAATTCAGAAGTGAGACAAACATCTGCAATGGCGAGCGTAATATACGCAGTTGGCGTCTGTGAAAGTGATACCCAATACGACAATGATAAATAAATTCTCAAGGGACCTACATATATTAAAATGAATGGAAACTAGGTAAGTCTAAGCCATAGTAACGTTGAAACAGCGCTACGGAAACCCAAGACCACATAGAAGCGCTTGTTACCCACAACAAAACGGAAATTGTATTCGTAGCTTTGCCTTATGGTTCTTACAAGCGGATCATTCATTCTGCCTTAAGGTATCAAAGAATAAAGACGTAAAAGTATGTGTTTTATCTTGTTCTTGTTTTCAGCATTTCCTCACGGGGCCTACTGATATAAGAATGAATATGGACCAGGTAACACCAGACCATAATAGTGTAGAAGCAGGTACACAGAAAGCCAAGACCATATAGAAGAGCTTGTACCCCAAAACCTCACGGAAATTGTATTCGCAGCTTTTCTTTATGGTTATTATAACCGGGGCATTAATTTTACATCGCGTTGCAAAAGAGTAAAGATTTAACGTGAGTTTTATTTTGTTCTAGGTTTCAGTATTTCAGAAGTGAGATAAACATCAGCAATCGCGAGCGTAATATACGTAGTTAACGTCTGTGAAAGTGGTACCCAATACGACAATGATAAAGAAATTCACAAGGCACCTACTTATATTAGAAAGAATAGGAACTGGGTATGGCTAAGGCATAGTAACACTGAAACAGCGCTACAGAGACCCAATACCACATAGAAGAGCTTGTAGCCCAAAACGTCTCGTAAATTGTATTCGTAGCATTGCTTTATGGTTCTTATAAGAGGAGCATTCATTTTACATCGCGTTGCCAAAGTGTAAAGATTTAACGTGAGTTTTATTTTGTTATAGATTTCAGTATTTCAGAAGTGATATAAACATCTGCAATGGCGAGCGTAATATACGTAGTTGACGTGTGTGAAAGTGATACCCATAACGACAATGATAAAGAAATTCTCAAGGGACCTACTGATATTAGAATGAATATGGACTAGGTAAGACCAGGCCATAATAACGTAGAAGCAAGTCCACAGAAAGCCAAGATCATATAGAAAAGCTTTTATCCCAAAACGTCACGGAAACTGTATTCCCAGCTTTTCTTTATGGTTCTTATAAGCGGAGCATTCATTTGACATCGCGGTGCCAAAAAGTAAAGACTTAAAGTAAGTGAGTTTTATTTTGTTCTAGTTTTCGACATTTCAGAAGTGAGATAAACATCTCCAATGGCGAGCGTAATATACGTAGTTGCCGTATATGAAGGTGATACCCAATACAATGATAAAAAAATTCTGAAGGGACCTACTAATATTAAAATAAATAGAAGCTGGGTAAGGCTAGGCCATAGTAACGTTGAAACAGGGCTACAGAAACCGAAGACAACATAGAAGAGCTGGTAGCACAAAAGCTTTTATCCCAAAACGTCACGGAAACTGTATTCCCAGCTTTTCTTTATGGTTCTTATAAGCGGAGCATTCATTTGACATCGCGGTGCCAAAAAGTAAAGACTTAAAGTAAGTGAGTTTTATTTTGTTCTAGTTTTCGACATTTCAGAAGTGAGATAAACATCTCCAATGGCGAGCGTAATATACGTAGTTGCCGTATATGAAGGTGATACCCAATACAATGATAAAAAAATTCTGAAGGGGCCTACTAATATTAAAATGAATAGAAGCTGGGTAAGGCTAAGCCATAGTAACGTTGAAACAGGGCTACAGAAACCGAAGACAACATAGAAGAGCTGGTAGCACAAAAGCTTTTATCCCAAAACGTCACGGAAACTGTATTCCCAGCTTTTCTTTATGGTTCTTATAAGCGGAGCATTCATTTGACATCGCGGTGCCAAAAAGTAAAGACTTAAAGTAAGTGAGTTTTATTTTGTTCTAGTTTTCGTCATTTCAGAAGTGAGATAAACATCTCCAATGGCGAGCGTAATATCCGTAGTTGACGTATATGAAGGTGATACCCAATACAATGATAAAAAAAATCTGAAGGGACCTACTAATATTAAAATGAATGGAAGCTGGGTAAGGCTAAGCCATAGTAACGTTGAAACAGGGCTACAGAAACCGAAGACAACATAGAAGAGCTGGTAGCACAAAAGCTTTTATCCCAAAACGTCACGGAAACTGTATTCCCAGCTTTTCTTTATGGTTCTTATAAGCGGAGCATTCATTTGACATCGCGGTGCCAAAAAGTAAAGACTTAAAGTAAGTGACTTTTATTTTGTTCTAGTTTTGGTCATTTCAGAAGAGAGATAAACATCTCCAATGGCGAGCGTAATATACGTAGTTGCCGTATATGAAGGTGATACCCAATACAATGATAAAAAAAATCTGAAGGGACCTACTAATATTAAAATGAATGGAAGCTGGGTAAGGCTAAGCCATAGTAACGTTGAAACAGGGCTACAGAAACCGAAGACAACATAGAAGAGCTGGTAGCACAAAAGCTTTTATCCCAAAACGTCACGGAAACTGTATTCCCAGCTTTTCTTTATGGTTCTTATAAGCGGAGCATTCATTTGACATCGCGGTGCCAAAAAGTAAAGACTTAAAGTAAGTGAGTTTTATTTTGTTCTAGTTTT
This sequence comes from Agriotes lineatus, assembly GCA_940337035.1. NCBI lineage: Eukaryota > Metazoa > Arthropoda > Insecta > Coleoptera > Elateridae > Agriotes > Agriotes lineatus. The sequence continues at coordinate 22,891 of CALNHX010007895.1, read as the reverse complement.
CGTCATTCCAGAAGTGAGACAAACATCTCCAATGGCGAGCGTAATATACGTAGTTGACGTATATGAAGGTGATACCCAATACAATGATAAAAAAAATCTGAAGGGACCTACTAATATTAAAATGAATAGAAGCTGGGTAAGGCTAAGCCATAGTAACGTTGAAACAGGGCTACAGAAACCGAAGACAACATAGAAGAGCTGGTAGCACAAAAGCTTTTATCCCAAATCGTCACGGAAACTGTATTCCCAGCTTTTCTTTATGGTTCTTATAAGCGGAGCATTCATTTGACATCGCGGTGCCAAAAAGTAAAGACTTAAAGTAAGTGAGTTTTATTTTGTTCTAGTTTTCGTCATTTCAGAAGTGAGATAAACATCTCCAATGGCGAGCGTAATATACGTAGTTGACGTATATAAAGGTGATACCCAATACAATGATAAAAAAATCTGAAGGGACCTACTAATATTAAAATGAATGGAAGCTGGGTAAGGCTAAGCCATAGTAACGTTGAAACAGGGCTACAGAAACCGAAGACAACATAGAAGAGCTGGTAGCACAAAAGCTTTTATCCCAAAACGTCACGGAAACTGTATTCCCAGCTTTTCTTTATGGTTCTTATAAGCGGAGCATTCATTTGACATCGCGGTGCCAAAAAGTAAAGACTTAAAGTAAGTGAGTTTTATTTTGTTCTAGTTTTCGTCATTTCAGAAGTGAGATAAACATCTCCAATGGCGAGCGTAATATACGTAGTTGACGTATATGAAGGTGATACCCAATACAATGATAAAAAAAATCTGAAGGGACCTACTAATATTAAAATGAATAGAAGCTGGGTAAGGCTAAGCCATAGTAACGTTGAAACAGGGCTACAGAAACCGAAGACAACATAGAAGAGCTGGTAGCACAAAAGCTTTTATCCCAAAACGTCACGGAAACTGTATTCCCAGCTTTTCTTTATGGTTCTTATAAGCGGAGCATTCATTTGACATCGCGGTGCCAAAAAGTAAAGACTTAAAGTAAGTGAGTTTTATTTTGTTCTAGTTTTCGTCATTTCAGAAGTGAGATAAACATCTCCAATGGCGAGCGTAATATACGTAGTTGACGTATATGAAGGTGATACCCAATACAATGATAAAAAAAAACTGAAGGGACCTACTAATATTAAAATGAATAGAAGCTGGGTAAGGCTAAGCCATAGTAACGTTGAAACAGGGCTACAGAAACCGAAGACAACATAGAAGAGCTGGTAGCACAAAAGCTTTTATCCCAAAACGTCACGGAAACTGTATTCCCAGCTTTTCTTTATGGTTCTTAAAAGCGGAGCATTCATTTGACATCGCGGTGCCAAAAAGTAAAGACTTAAAGTAAGTGAGTTTTATGTTGTTCTAGTTTTCGACATTTCAGAAGTGAGATAAACATCTCCAATGGCGAGCGTAATATACGTAGTTGCCGTATATGAAGGTGATACCCAATACAATGATAAAAAAATTCTGAAGGGACCTACTAATATTAAAATGAATAGAAGCTGGGTAAGGCTAGGCCATAGTAACGTTGAAACAGGGCTACAGAAACCGAAGACAACATAGAAGAGCTGGTAGCACAAAAGCTTTTATCCCAAAACGTCACGGAAACTGTATTCCCAGCTTTTCTTTATAGTTCTTATAAGCGGAGCATTCATTTGACATCGAGGTGCCAAAAAGTAAAGACTTAAAGTAAGTGAGTTTTATTTTGTTCTAGTTTTCGTCATTTCAGAAGTGAGATAAACATCTCCAATGGCGAGCGTAATATACGTAGTTGACGTATATGAAGGTGATACCCAATACAATGATAAAAAAATCTGAAGGGACCTACTAATATTAAAATGAATAGAAGCTGGGTAAGGCTAAGCCATAGTAACGTTGAAACAGGGCTACAGAAACCGAAAACAACATAGAAGAGCTAGTAGCACAAAAGCTTTTATCCCAAAACGTCACGGAAACTGTTTTCCCAGCTTTTCTTTATGGTTCTTATAAGCGGAGCATTCATTTGACATCGCGGTGCCAAAAAGTAAAGACTTAAAGTAAGTGAGTTTTATTTTGTTCTAGTTTTCGTCATTTCAGAAGTGAGATAAACATCTCCAATGGCGAGCGTAATATACGTAGTTGACGTATATGAAGGTGATACCCAATACAATGATAAAAAAAATCTGAAGGGACCTACTAATATTAAAATGAATAGAAGCTGGGTAAGGCTAAGCCATAGTAACGTTGAAACAGGGCTACAGAAACCGAAGACAACATAGAAGAGCTGGTAGCACAAAAGCTTTTATCCCAAATCGTCACGGAAACTGTATTCCCAGCTTTTCTTTATGGTTCTTATAAGCGGAGCATTCATTTGACATCGCGGTGCCAAAAAGTAAAGACTTAAAGTAAGTGAGTTTTATTTTGTTCTAGTTTTCGACATTTCAGAAGTGAGATAAACATCTCCAATGGCGAGCGTAATATACGTAGTTGCCGTATATGAAGGTGATACCCAATACAATGATAAAAAAATTCTGAAGGGACCTACTAATATTAAAATGAATAGAAGCTGGGTAAGGCTAGGCCATAGTAACGTTGAAACAGGGCTACAGAAACCGAAGACAACATAGAAGAGCTGGTAGCACAAAAGCTTTTATCCCAAAACGTCACGGAAACTGTATTCCCAGCTTTTCTTTATGGTTCTTATAAGCGGAGCATTCATTTGACATCGCGGTGCCAAAAAGTAAAGACTTAAAGTAAGTGAGTTTTATTTTGTTCTAGTTTTCGTCATTTCAGAAGTGAGATAAACATCTCCAATGGCGAGCGTAATATACGTAGTTGACGTATATGAAGGTGATACCCAATACAATGATAAAAAAAATCTGAAGGGACCTACTAATATTAAAATGAATAGAAGCTGGGTAAGGCTACGCCATAGTAACGTTGAAACAGGGCTACAGAAACCGAAGACAACATAGAAGAGCTGGTAGCACAAAAGCTGTTATCCCAAAACGTCACGGAAACTGTATTCCCAGCTTTTCTTTATGGTTCTTATAAGCGGAGCATTCATTTGACATCGCGGTGCCAAAAAGTAAAGACTTAAAGTAAGTGAGTTTTATTTTGTTCTAGTTTTCGTCATTTCAGAAGTGAGATAAACATCTCCAATGGCGAGCGTAATATACGTAGTTGACGTATATGAAGGTGATACCCAATACAATGATAAAAAAAATCTGAAGGGACCTACTAATATTAAAATGAATAGAAGCTGGGTAAGGCTAAGCCATAGTAACGTTGAAACAGGGCTACAGAAACCGAAGACAACATAGAAGAGCTGGTAGCACAAAAGCTTTTATCCCAAAACGTCACGGAAACTGTATTCCCAGCTTTTCTTTATGGTTCTTATAAGCGGAGCATTCATTTGACATCGCGGTGCCAAAAAGTAAAGACTTAAAGTAAGTGAGTTTTATTTTGTTCTAGTTTTCGACATTTCAGAAGTGAGATAAACATCTCCAATGGCGAGCGTAATATACGTAGTTGCCGTATATGAAGGTGATACCCAATACAATGATAAAAAAATTCTGAAGGGGCCTACTAATATTAAAATGAATAGAAGCTGGGTAAGGCTAAGCCATAGTAACGTTGAAACAGGGCTACAGAAACCGAAGACAACATAGAAGAGCTGGTAGCACAAAAGCTTTTATCCCAAAACGTCACGGAAACTGTATTCCCAGCTTTTCTTTATGGTTCTTATAAGCGGAGCATTCATTTGACATCGCGGTGCCAAAAAGTAAAGACTTAAAGTAAGTGAGTTTTATTTTGTTCTAGTTTTCGTCATTTCAGAAGTGAGATAAACATCTCCAATGGCGAGCGTAATATACGTAGTTGACGTATATGAAGGTGATACCCAATACAATGATAAAAAAAACTGAAGGGACCTACTAATATTAAAATGAATAGAAGCTGGGTAAGGCTAAGCCATAGTAACGTTGAAACAGGGCTACAGAAACCGAAGACAACATAGAAGAGCTGGTAGCACAAAAGCTTTTATCCCAAAACGTCACGGAAACTGTATTCCCAGCTTTTCTTTATGGTTCTTATAAGCGGAGCATTCATTTGACATCGCGGTGCCAAAAAGTAAAGACTTAAAGTAAGTGAGTTTTATTTTGTTCTAGTTTTCGTCATTTCAGAAGTGAGATAAACATCTCCAATGGCGAGCGTAATATACGTAGTTGACGTATATGAAGGTGATACCCAATACAATGATAAAAAAAATCTGAAGGGACCTACTAATATTAAAATGAATAGAAGCTGGGTAAGGCTAGGCCATAGTAACGTTGAAACAGGGCTACAGAAACCGAAGACAACATAGAAGAGCTGGTAGCACAAAACGTCACTGAAATTGTATTCGTGGCTTTGCTTTATGGTTCTTATAAATGGAGCATTCATTCTACATCAAAGTACCAAAGAATTAAGACGTAAAAGTATGTGAGTTTTATCTTGATGTTTCCAGCATTTCAGAAGTAAGCTAAAAACCTGCAATGGCGAGCGTGATATAAGTATATGAAGTCAGTAAAGCTCCGATTGCAACAATGATAAAGAAATCCTCAACGGACCTGCTGATATTAGAATGAATACAGACTAGGTAAGACCAGGCCATAATAACATAGAAGCAGGTCCACAGAAAGCCAAGACCACATAGAAGAGCTTATTTCCCAAACGTCACGGAAATTGCATTCGTAGCTCTACTTTATGGTTCTTACAAGCGGAGCATTCATTTACTTCGCGTTGCATTCATTTACTTCGCGTTGCCAAAGAGTAAAGGTTTAGCGTAAGTGAATTTCATTTTGTTCTAGATTTCAGTATTTCAGAAGTGAGATAAACATCAGCAATCGCGAGCGTAATATAGGTAGTTGACGTCTGTAAAAGTGGTACCCAATACGACAATGATAAAGAAATTCACAAGGAACCTACTTATATTAGAATGAATAGAAACTGGGTATGGCTAAGCTACCCTAACGTTGAAACAGAGCTACAGAAACCCAAGACCACATAGAAGAGCTTATACCCCAAAACGTCACGGAAATTGTATTCGTAGCTTTGCTTTATGGTGCTTATAAGCGGAGCATTCATATTACATCGCGTTGCTAAGGAGTAAAGATTTAACGTAAGTGAGTTTTATTTTGTTCTAGATTTCAGTATTTTAGAAGTGAGATAAACATCTGCAAATGCGAGCGTAATATACGTAGTTGACGTTTGTGTAAGTGGTACCCAATACGACAATGATAAAGAAATTCACAAGATACCTACTTATATTAGAAAGAATAGAAACTGGGTATGGCTAAGCCATAGTAATGCTGAAACAGCGCTACAGAGTCCCAAGACCACATAGAAGAGCTTATATCCCAAAACGTCACGGAAATTATATTCGTAGCTTTGTTTTATGGTTCTTATAAGCGGAGCATTTATTTGACATCACGGTGCTACAGAGTAAAGACTTAAAGTAAGTGAGTTTTATTTTGTTCGAGCTTTCAGCATTTCAGAAGTGAGATAAACATCTGCAAATGCGAGCGTAGTATACGTAGTTGACTTCTGTGAAAGTGATACCCAATACGACAATGATAAAAAAAATTCTCAATGGATATACTTATATTAAAATGAATAGAAACTGGGTATGGCTAAGCCATAGTAATGTTAAAACAGCGCTAAAGAAACCCAAGACCACATAGAACAGCTTGTAGCCGAAAACGTCACGGAAATTGTACTCGTAGCTTTGCTTATGGTTCTTATAAGCAGAGCATCCATTTGACATCGCGGTGCCAAAGAATAAAGCCTTAAAGTAAGTAAGTTATATTTTGTTCCAGTTTTCAGCATTTCAGAAGTGATATAAACATCTGCAAAGGCGAGCGTAATATAGGTAGTTGACGTTTGTGAAAGTGATACCCAATACGACAATGATACAGAAAATCTCAAGGGACTTACTTACATTAAAATGAATAGGAACTACGTATGGCTAAGCCATAGTAACGTTACAACAACGCTACAGAAAGTCAAGACCACATACGAGAGCTTGTAGCCCAAAACGTCACGGAAATTGTATTCGTAGCTTTGCTTTATGGTTCTTATAAGCGGAGCACTCATTTGACATAGCGGTGCCAAAGAGTAAAGCTTTAAAGTAAGTGAGTTTTATTTTGTTCTAGTTTTCAACATTTCAGAAGTGATATAAACATCTGCAATGGCGAGAGTAATATACGTAGTTGACGTCTGCGAAAGTGGTACCCAATACGACAATGATAAAGAAATTTACAACTGTCCTACTTATATTAGAAAGAATAGAAACTGGGTATGGCTAAGCCATAGTAACGCTGAAACAGCGCTAGAGAAACCCAAGACCACATAAGAGAACTTATAGCCCAAAACGTCACGGAAATTGTATTCGTAGCTTTGCTTTGTGGTTCTTATAAGCGGAGCATCCATTTGACATCGCGGTGCCAAAGAATAAAGCCTTAAAGTAAGTAAGTTATATTTTGTTCCAGTTTTCAGCATTTCAGAAGTGATATAAACATCTGCAAAGGCGAGCGTAATATAGGTAGTTGACGTTTGTGAAAGTGATACCCAATACGACAATGATACAGAAAATCTCAAGGGACTTACTTACATTAAAATGAATAGGAACTACGTATGGCTAAGCCATAGTAACGTTGCAACAACGCTACAGAAAGTCAAGACCATATAGGAGAGCTTGTAGACCAAAACGTCACGGAAATTGTATTCGTAGCTTTGCTTTATGGTTCTTATAAGCGGAGCACTCATTTGACATAGCGGTGCCAAAGAGTAAAGCTTTAAAGTAAGTGAGTTTTATTTTGTTCTAGTTTTCAGCATTTCAGAAGTGATATAAACATCTGCAATGGCGAGAGTAATATACGTAGTTGACGTCTGCGAAAGTGGTACCCAATACGACAATGATAAAGAAATTCAGAACTGTCCTACTTATATTAGAAAGAATAGAAACTGGGTATGGCTAAGCCATAGTAACGCTGAAACAGCGCTAGAGAAACCCAAGACCACATAGAAGAGCTTAAAGCCCAAAACGTCACGGAAATTGTATTCGTAGCTTTGCTTTGTGGTTCTTATAAGCGAAGGATTTATTTGACATCACGGTGCTAAAGAGTAAAGACTTAAAGTAAGTGAGTTTTATTTTGTTCTAGCTTTCAGCATTTCAGAAGTGAGATAAACATCTGAAAATGCGAGCGTAGTATACGTAGTTGACTTCTGTGAAAGTGATACCCAATACGACAATGATAAAAAAAATTCTCAATGGATATACTTATATTAAAATAAATAGAAACTGGGTATGGCTAGCCATAGTAATGTTAAAACAGCGCTAAAGAAACCCAAGACCACATAGAACAGCTTGTAGCCGAAAACGTCACGGAAATTGTACTCGTAGCTTTGCTTATGGTTCTTATAAGCAGAGCATCCATTTGACATCGCGGTGCCAAAGAATTAAGCCTTAAAGTAAGTAAGTTATATTTTGTTCCAGTTTTCAGCATTTCAGAAGTGATATAAACATCTGCAAAGGCGAGCGTAATATAGGTAGTTGACGTTTGTGAAAGTGATACCCAATGCGACAGTGTTACAGAAAATCTCAAGGGACTTACATTAAAATGAATAGGAACTACGTATGGCTAAGCCATAGTAACGTTGCAACAACGCTACAGAAAGTCAAGACCACATAGGAGAGCTTGTAGCCCAAAACGTCACGGAAATTGTATTCGTAGCTTTGCTTTATGATTCTTATAAGCGGAGCACTCATTTGACATAGCGGTGCCAAAGAGTAAAGCTTTAAAGTAAGTGAGTTTTATTTTGTTCTAGTTTTCAGCATTTCAGAAGTGATATAAACAACTGCAATGGCGAGAGTAATATACGTAGTTGACGTCTGCGAAAGTGGTACTCAATACGACAATGATAAAAAAAATTCTCAATGGATATACTTATATTAAAATGAATAGAAACTGGGTATGGCTAAGCCATAGTAATGTTAAAACAGCGCTAAAGAAACCCAAGACCACATAGAACAGCTTGTAGCCGAAAACGTCACGGAAATTGTACTCGTAGCTTTGCCTATGGTTCTTATAAGCAGAGCATCCATTTGACATCGCGGTGCCAAAGAATAAAGCCTTAAAGTAAGTAAGTTATATTTTGTTCCAGTTTTCAGCATTTCAGAAGTGATATAAACATCTGCAAAGGCGAGCGTAATATAGGTAGTTGACGTTTGTGAAAGTGATACCCAATACGACAATGATACAGAAAATCTCAAGGGACTTACTTACATTAAAATGAATAGGAACTACGTATGGCTAAGCCATAGTAACGTTGCAACAACGCTACAGAAAGTCAAGACCATATAGGAGAGCTTGTAGACCAAAACGTCACGGAAATTGTATTCGTAGCTTTGCTTTATGGTTCTTATAAGCGGAGCACTCATTTGACATAGCGGTGCCAAAGAGTAAAGCTTTAAAGTAAGTGAGTTTTATTTTGTTCTAGTTTTCAGCATTTCAGAATTGATATAAACATCTGCAATGGCGAGAGTAATATACGTAGTTGACGTCTGCGAAAGTGGTACCCAATACGACAATGATAAAGAAATTCACAACTGTCCTACTTATATTAGAAAGAATAGAAACTGGGTATGGCTAAGCCATAGTAACGCTGAAACAGCGCTAGAGAAACCCAAGACCACATAGAAGAGCTTAAAGCCCAAAACGTCACGGAAATTGTATTCGTAGCTTTGCTTTGTGGTTCTTATAAGCGGAGCACTCATTTGACATAGCGGTGCCAAAGAGTAAAGCTTTAAAGTAAGTGAGTTTTATTTTGTTCTAGTTTTCAGCATTTCAGAAGTGATATAAACATCTGCAAAGGCGAGCGTAATATAGGTAGTTGACGTTTGTGAAAGTGATACCCAATACGACAATGATACAGAAAATCTCAAGGGACTTACTTACATTAAAATGAATAGGAACTACGTATGGCTAAGCCATAGTAACGTTGCAACAACGCTACAGAAAGTCAAGACCACATAGGAGAGCTTGTAGCCCAAAACGTCACGGAAATTGTATTCGTAGCTTTGCTTTATGGTTCTTATAAGCGGAGCACTCATTTGACATAGCGGTGCCAAAGAGTAAAGCTTTAAAGTAAGTGAGTTTTATTTTGTTCTAGTTTTCAGCATTTCAGAAGTGATATAAACATCTGCAATGGCGAGAGTAATATACGTAGTTGACGTCTGTGAAAGTGGTACCCAATACGACAATGATAAAGAAATTCACAACTGTCCTACTTATATTAGAAAGCATAGAAACTGGGTATGGCTAAGCCATAGTAATGCTGAAACAGCGCTACAGAGTCCCAAGACCACATAGAAGAGCTTATATCCCAAAACGTCACGGAAATTATATTCGTAGCTTTGCTTTATGGTTCTTATAAGCGGAGCACTCATTTGACATAGCGGTGCCGAAGAGTAAAGCTTTAAAGTAAGTGAGTTTTATTTTGTTCTAGTTTTCAGCATTTCAGAAGTGATATAAACATCTGCAATGGCGAGAGTAATATACGTAGTTGACGTCTGTGAAAGTGGTACCCAATACGACAATGATAAAGAAATTCACAACTGTCCTACTTATATTAGAAAGCATAGAAACTGGGTATGGCTAAGCCATAGTAATGCTGAAACAGCGCTACAGAGTCCCAAGACCACATAGAAGAGCTTATATCCCAAAACGTCACGGAAATTATATTCGTAGCTTTGCTTTATGGTTCTTATAAGCGGAGCACTCATTTGACATAGCGGTGCCGAAGAGTAAAGCTTTAAAGTAAGTGAGTTTTATTTTGTTCTAGTTTTCAGCATTTCAGAAGTGATATAAACATCTGCAATGGCGAGAGTAATATACGTAGTTGACGTCTGTGAAAGTGGTACCCAATACGACAATGATAAAGAAATTCACAACTGTCCTACTTATATTAGAAAGCATAGAAACTGGGTATGGCTAAGCCATAGTAATGCTGAAACAGCGCTACAGAGTCCCAAGACCACATAGAAGAGCTTATATCCCAAAACGTCACGGAAATTATATTCGTAGCTTTGCTTTATGGTTCTTATAAGCGGAGCACTCATTTGACATAGCGGTGCCAAAGAGTAAAGCTTTAAAGTAAGTGAGTTTTATTTTGTTCTAGTTTTCAGCATTTCAGAAGTGATATAAACATCTGCAATGGCGAGAGTAATATACGTAGTTGACGTCTGTGAAAGTGGTACCCAATACGACAATGATAAAGAAATTCACAACTGTCCTACTTATATTAGAAAGCATAGAAACTGGGTATGGCTAAGCCATAGTAATGCTGAAACAGCGCTACAGAGTCCCAAGACCACATAGAAGAGCTTATATCCCAAAACGTCACGGAAATTATATTCGTAGCTTTGCTTTATGGTTCTTATAAGCGGAGCACTCATTTGACATAGCGGTGCCAAAGAGTAAAGCTTTAAAGTAAGTGAGTTTTATTTTGTTCTAGTTTTCAGCATTTCAGAAGTGATATAAACATCTGCAATGGCGAGAGTAATATACGTAGTTGACGTCTGTGAAAGTGGTACCCAATACGACAATGATAAAGAAATTCACAACTGTCCTACTTATATTAGAAAGAATAGAAACTGGGTATGGCTAAGCCATAGTAATGCTGAAAGAGCGCTACAGAGTCCCAAGACCACATAGAAGAGCTTATATCCCAAAACGTCACGGAAATTATATTCGTAGCTTTGCTTTATGGTTCTTATAAGCGAAGCATTTATTTGACATCACGGTGCTAAAGAGTAAAGACTTAAAGTGAGTGAGTTTTATTTTGTTCTAGCTTTCAGCATTTCAGAAGTGAGATAAACATCTGAAAATGCGAGCGTAGTATACGTAGTTGACTTCTGTGAAAGTGATACCCAATACGACAATGATAAAAAAAATTCTCAATGGATATACTTATATTAAAATGAATAGAAACTGGGTATGGCTAAGCCATAGTAATGTTAAAACAGCGCTAAAGAAACCCAAGACCACATAGAACAGCTTGTAGCCGAAAACGTCACGGAAATTGTACTCGTAGCTTTGCTTATGGTTCTTATAAGCAGAGCATCCATTTGACATCGCGGTGCCAACGAATAAAGCCTTAAAGTAAGTAAGTTATATTTTGTTCCAGTTTTCAGCATTTCAGAAGTGATATAAACATCTGCAAAGGCGAGCGTAATATAGGTAGTTGACGTTTGTGAAAGTGATACCCAATACGACAATGATACAGAAAATCTCAAGGGACTTACTTACATTAAAATGAATAGGAACTACGTATGGCTAAGCTATAGTAACGTTGCAACAACGCTACAGAAAGTCAAGACCACATAGAAGAGCTTGTAACCCAAAACGTCACGGAAATTGTATTCGTAGCTTTGCTTTATGGTTCTTATAAGCGGAGCACTCATTTGACATAGCGGTGCCAAAGAGTAAAGCTTTAAAGTAAGTGAGTTTTATTTTGTTCTAGTTTTCAGCATTTCAGAAGTGATATAAACATCTGCAATGGCGAGAGTAATATACGTAGTTGACGTCTGTGAAAGTGGTACCCAATACGACAATGATAAAGAAATTCACAACTGTCCTACTTATATTAGAAAGAATAGAAACTGGGTATGGCTAAGCCATAGTAATGCTGAAAGAGCGCTACAGAGTCCCAAGACCACATAGAAGAGCTTATATCCCAAAACGTCACGGAAATTATATTCGTAGCTTTGCTTTATGGTTCTTATAAGCGAAGCATTTATTTGACATCACGGTGCTAAAGAGTAAAGACTTAAAGTGAGTGAGTTTTATTTTGTTCTAGCTTTCAGCATTTCAGAAGTGAGATAAACATCTGAAAATGCGAGCGTAGTATACGTAGTTGACTTCTGTGAAAGTGATACCCAATACGACAATGATAAAAAAAATTCTCAATGGATATACTTATATTAAAATGAATAGAAACTGGGTATGGCTAAGCCATAGTAATGTTAAAACAGCGCTAAAGAAACCCAAGACCACATAGAACAGCTTGTAGCCGAAAACGTCACGGAAATTGTACTCGTAGCTTTGCTTATGGTTCTTATAAGCAGAGCATCCATTTGACATAGCGGTGCCAACGAATAAAGCCTTAAAGTAAGTAAGTTCTATTTTGTTCCAGTTTTCAGCATTTCAGAAGTGATATAAACATCTGCAAAGGCGAGCGTAATATAGGTAGTTGACGTTTGTGAAAGTGATTCCCAATTCGACAATGATACAGAAAATCTCAAGGGACTTACTTACATTAAAATGAATAGGAACTACGTATGGCTAAGCCATAGTAAAGTTGCAACAACGCTACAGAAAGTCAAGACCACATAGGAGAGCTTGTAGCCCAAAACGTCACGGAAATTGTATTCGTAGCTTTGCTTTATGGTTCTTATAAGCGGAGCACTCATTTGACATAGCGGTGCCGAAGAGTAAAGCTTTAAAGTAAGTGAGTTTTATTTTGTTCTAGTTTTCAGCATTTCAGAAGTGATATAAACATCTGCAAAGGCGAGCGTAATATAGGTAGTTGACGTTTGTGAAAGTGATACCCAATACGACAATGATACAGAAAATCTCAAGGGACTTACTTACATTAAAATGAATAGGAACTACGTATGGCTAAGCCATAGTAAAGTTGCAACAACGCTACAGAAAGTCAAGACCACATAGGAGAGCTTGTAGCCCAAAACGTCACGGAAATTGTATTCGTAGCTTTGCTTTATGGTTCTTATAAGCGGAGCACTCATTTGACATAGCGGTGCCGAAGAGTAAAGCTTTAAAGTAAGTGAGTTTTATTTTGTTCTAGTTTTCAGCATTTCAGAAGTGATATAAACATCTGCAATGGCGAGAGTAATATACGTAGTTGACGTCTGTGAAAGTGGTACCCAATACGACAATGATAAAGAAATTCACAACTGTCCTACTTATATTAGAAAGAATAGAAACTGGGTATGGCTAGGCCATAGTAATGCTGAAAGAGCGCTACAGAGTCCCAAGACCACATAGAAGAGCTTATATCCCAAAACGTCACGGAAATTATATTCGTAGCTTTGCTTTATGGTTCTTATAAGCGAAGCATTTATTTGACATCACGGTGCTAAAGAGTAAAGACTTAAAGTGAGTGAGTTTTATTTTGTTCTAGCTTTCAGCATTTCAGAAGTGAGATAAACATCTGAAAATGCGAGCGTAGTATACGTAGTTGACTTCTGTGAAAGTGATACCCAATACGACAATGATAAAAAAAAATCTCAATGGATATACTTATATTAAAATGAATAGAAACTGGGTATGGCTAAGCCATAGTAATGTTAAAACAGCGCTAAAGAAACCCAAGACCACATAGAACAGCTTGTAGCCGAAAACGTCACGGAAATTGTACTCGTAGCTTTGCTTATGGTTCTTATAAGCAGAGCATCCATTTGACATCGCGGTGCCAACGAATAAAGCCTTAAAGTAAGTAAGTTATATTTTGTTCCAGTTTTCAGCATTTCAGAAGTGATATAAACATCTGCAAAGGCGAGCGTAATATAGGTAGTTGACGTTTGTGAAAGTGATACCCAATACGACAATGATACAGAAAATCTCAAGGAACTTATATTAAAATGAATAGGAACTACGTATGGCTAAGCCATAGTAACGTTGCAACAACGCTACAGAAAGTCAAGACCACATAGGAGAGCTTGTAGCCCAAAACGTCACGGAAATTGTATTCGTAGCTTTGCTTTATGGTTCTTATAAGCGGAGCACTCATTTGACATAGCGGTGCCAAAGAGTAAAGCTTTAAAGTAAGTGAGTTTTATTTTGTTCTAGTTTTCAGCATTTCAGAAGTGATATAAACATCAGCAATGGCGAGAGTAATATACGTAGTTGACGTCGGCGAAAGTGGTACTCAATACGACAATGATAAAAAAAATTCTCAATGGATATACTTATATTAAAATGAATAGAAACTGGGTATGGCTAAGCCATAGTAATGTTAAAACAGCGCTAAACAAACCCAAGACCACATAGGAGAGCTTGTAGCCGAAAACGTCACGGAAATTGTACTCGTAGCTTTGCCTATGGTTCTTATAAGCAGAGCATCCATTTGACATCGCGGTGCCAAAGAATAAAGCCTTAAAGTAAGTAAGTTATATTTTGTTCCAGTTTTCAGCATTTCAGAAGTGATATAAACATCTGCAAAGGCGAGCGTAATATAGGTAGTTGACGTTTGTGAAAGTGATACCCAATACGACAATGATACAGAAAATCTCAAGGAACTTATATTAAAATGAATAGGAACTACGTATGGCTAAGCCATAGTAACGTTGCAACAACGCTACAGAAAGTCAAGACCACATAGGAGAGCTTGTAGCCCAAAACGTCACGGAAATTGTATTCGTAGCTTTGCTTTATGGTTCTTATAAGCGGAGCACTCATTTGACATAGCGGTGCCAAAGAGTAAAGCTTTAAAGTAAGTGAGTTTTATTTTGTTCTAGTTTTCAGCATTTCAGAAGTGATATAAACATCTGCAATGGCGAGAGTAATATACGTAGTTGACGTCTGCGAAAGTGGTACTCAATACGACAATGATAAAAAAAATTCTCAATGGATATACTTATATTAAAATGAATAGAAACTGGGTATGGCTAAGCCATAGTAATGTTAAAACAGCGCTAAAGAAACCCAAGACCACATAGAACAGCTTGTAGCCGAAAACGTCACGGAAATTGTACTCGTAGCTTTGCCTATGGTTCCTATAAGCAGAGCATCCATTTGACATCGCGGTGCCAAAGAATAAAGCCTTAAAGTAAGTAAGTTATATTTTGTTCCAGTTTTCAGCATTTCAGAAGTGATATAAACATCTGCAAAGGCGAGCGTAATATAGGTAGTTGACGTTTGTGAAAGTGATACCCAATACGACAATGATACAGAAAATCTCAAGGGACTTACTTACATTAAAATGGATAGGAACTACGTATGGCTAAGCCATAGTAAAGTTGCAACAACGCTACAGAAAGTCAAGACCACATAGGAGAGCTTGTAGCCCAAAACGTCACGGAAATTGTATTCGTAGCTTTGCTTTATGGTTTTTATAAGCGGAGCACTCATTTGACATAGCGGTGCCAAAGAGTAAAGCTTTAAAGTAAGTGAGTTTTATTTTGTTCTAGTTTTCAGCATTTCAGAAGTGATATAAACATCTGCAATGGCGAGAGTAATATACGTAGTTGACGTCTGTGAAAATGGTACCCAATACGACAATGATAAAGAAATTCACAACTGTCCTACTTATATTAGAAAGAATAGAAACTGGGTATGGCTAAGCCATAGTAATGCTGAAAGAGCGCTACAGAGTCCCAAGACCACATAGAAGAGCTTATATCCCAAAACGTCACGGAAATTATATTCGTAGCTTTGCTTTATGGTTCTTATAAGCGAAGCATTTATTTGACATCACGGTGCTAAAGAGTAAAGACTTAAAGTGAGTGAGTTTTATTTTGTTCTAGCTTTCAGCATTTCAGAAGTGAGATAAACATCTGAAAATGCGAGCGTAGTATACGTAGTTGACTTCTGTGAAAGTGATACCCAATACGACAATGATACAGAAAATCTCAAGGGATTTACTTACATTAAAATGGATAGGAACTACGTATGGCTAAGCCATAGTAAAGTTGCAACAACGCTACAGAAAGTCAAGACCACATAGGAGAGCTTGTAGCCCAAAACGTCACGGAAATTGTATTCGTAGCTTTGCTTTATGGTTTTTATAAGCGGAGCACTCATTTGACATAGCGGTGCCAAAGAGTAAAGCTTTAAAGTAAGTGAGTTTTATTTTGTTCTAGTTTTCAGCATTTCAGAAGTGATATAAACATCTGCAATGGCGAGAGTAATATACGTAGTTGACGTCTGTGAAAGTGGTACCCAATACGCCAATGATAAAGAAATTCACAACTGTCCTACTTATATTAGAAAGAATAGAAACTGGGTATGGCTAAGCCATAGTAATGCTGAAAGAGCGCTACAGAGTCCCAAGACCACATAGAAGAGCTTATATCCCAAAACGTCACGGAAATTATATTCGTAGCTTTGCTTTATGGTTCTTATAAGCGAAGCATTTATTTGACATCACGGTGCTAAAGAGTAAAGACTTAAAGTGAGTGAGTTTTATTTTGTTCTAGCTTTCAGCATTTCAGAAGTGAGATAAACATCTGAAAATGCGAGCGTAGTATACGTAGTTGACTTCTGTGAAAGTGATACCCAATACGACAATGATAAAAAAAATTCTCAATGGATATACTTATATTAAAATGAATAGAAACTGGGTATGGTTAAGCCATAGTAATGTTAAAACAGCGCTAAAGAAACCCAAGACCACATAGAACAGCTTGTAGCCGAAAACGTCACGGAAATTGTACTCGTAGCTTTGCTTATGGTTCTTATAAGCAGAGCATCCATTTGACATCGCGGTGCCAACGAATAAAGCCTTAAAGTAAGTAAGTTATATTTTGTTCCAGTTTTCAGCATTTCAGAAGTGATATAAACATCTGCAAAGGCGAGCGTAATATAGGTAGTTGACGTTTGTGAAAGTGATACCCAATACGACAATGATACAGAAAATCTCAAGGAACTTACATTAAAATGAATAGGAACTACGTATGGCTAAGCCATAGTAACGTTGCAACAACGCTACAGAAAGTCAAGGCCACATAGGAGAGCTTGTAGCCCAAAACGTCACGGAAATTGTATTCGTAGCTTTGCTTTATGGTTCTTATAAGCGGAGCACTCATTTGACATAGCGGTGCCAAAGAGTAAAGCTTTAAAGTAAGTGAGTTTTATTTTGTTCTAGTTTTCAGCATTTCAGAAGTGATATAAACATCTGCAATGGCGAGAGTAATATACGTAGTTGACGTCTGCGAAAGTGGTACTCAATACGACAATGATAAAAAAAATTCTCAATGGATATACTTATATTAAAATGAATAGAAACTGGGTATGGCTAAGCCATAGTAATGTTAAAACAGCGCTAAAGAAACCCAAGACCACATAGAACAGCTTGTAGCCGAAAACGTCACGGAAATTGTACTCGTAGCTTTGCCTATGGTTCTTATAAGCAGAGCATCCATTTGACATCGCGGTGCCAAAGAATAAAGCCTTAAAGTAAGTAAGTTATATTTTGTTCCAGTTTTCAGCATTTCAGAAGTGATATAAACATCTGCAAAGGCGAGCGTAATATAGGTAGTTGACGTTTGTGAAAGTGATACCCAATACGACAATGATACAGAAAATCTCAAGGGACTTACTTACATTAAAATGAATAGGAACTACGTATGGCTAAGCCATAGTAACGTTGCAACAACGCTACAGAAAGTCAAGACCATATAGGAGAGCTTGTAGACCAAAACGTCACGGAAATTGTATTCGTAGCTTTGCTTTATGGTTCTTATAAGCGGAGCACTCATTTGACATAGCGGTGCCAAAGAGTAAAGCTTTAAAGTAAGTGAGTTTTATTTTGTTCTAGTTTTCAGCATTTCAGAAGTGATATAAACATCTGCAATGGCGAGAGTAATATACGTAGTTGACGTCTGCGAAAGTGGTACTCAATACGACAATGATAAAAAAATTCTCAATGGATATACTTATATTAAAATGAATAGAAACTGGGTATGGCTAAGCCATAGTAATGTTAAAACAGCGCTAAAGAAACCCAAGACCACATAGAACAGCTTGTAGCCGAAAACGTCACGGAAATTGTACTCGTAGCTTTGCCTATGGTTCTTATAAGCAGAGCATCCATTTGACATCGCGGTGCCAAAGAATAAAGCCTTAAAGTAAGTAAGTTATATTTTGTTCCAGTTTTCAGCATTTCAGAAGTGATATAAACATCTGCAAAGGCGAGCGTAATATAGGTAGTTGACGTTTGTGAAAGTGATACCCAATACGACAATGATACAGAAAATCTCAAGGAACTTACATTAAAATGAATAGGAACTACGTATGGCTAAGCCATAGTAACGTTGCAACAACGCTACAGAAAGTCAAGACCACATAGGAGAGCTTGTAGCCCAAAACGTCACGGAAATTGTATTCGTAGCTTTGCTTTATGGTTCTTATAAGCGGAGCACTCATTTGACATAGCGGTGCCAAAGAGTAAAGCTTTAAAGTAAGTGAGTTTTATTTTGTTCTAGTTTTCAGCATTTCAGAAGTGATATAAACATCTGCAATGGCGAGAGTAATATACGTAGTTGACGTCTGCGAAAGTGGTACTCAATACGACAATGATAAAAAAAATTCTCAATGGATATACTTATATTAAAATGAATAGAAACTGGGTATGGCTAAGCCATAGTAATGTTAAAACAGCGCTAAAGAAACCCAAGACCACTTAGAACAGCTTGTAGCCGAAAACGTCACGGAAATTGTACTCGTAGCTTTGCCTATGGTTCTTATAAGCAGAGCATCCATTTGACATCGCGGTGCCAAAGAATAAAGCCTTAAAGTAAGTAAGTTATATTTTGTTCCAGTTTTCAGCATTTCAGAAGTGATATAAACATCTGCAAAGGCGAGCGTAATATAGGTAGTTGACGTTTGTGAAAGTGATACCCAATACGACAATGATACAGAAAATCTCAAGGGACTTACTTACATTAAAATGAATAGGAACTACGTATGGCTAAGCCATAGTAACGTTGCAACAACGCTACAGAAAGTCAAGACCATATAGGAGAGCTTGTAGACCAAAACGTCACGGAAATTGTATTCGTAGCTTTGCTTTATGGTTCTTATAAGCGGAGCACTCATTTGACATAGCGGTGCCAAAGAGTAAAGCTTTAAAGTAAGTGAGTTTTATTTTGTTCTAGTTTTCAGCATTTCAGAAGTGATATAAACATCTGCAATGGCGAGAGTAATATACGTAGTTGACGTCTGCGAAAGTGGTACTCAATACGACAATGATAAAAAAATTCTCAATGGATATACTTATATTAAAATGAATAGAAACTGGGTATGGCTAAGCCATAGTAATGTTAAAACAGCGCTAAAGAAACCCAAGACCACATAGAACAGCTTGTAGCCGAAAACGTCACGGAAATTGTACTCGTAGCTTTGCCTATGGTTCTTATAAGCAGAGCATCCATTTGACATCGCGGTGCCAAAGAATAAGCCTTAAAGTAAGTAAGTTATATTTTGTTCCAGTTTTCAGCATTTCAGAAGTGATATAAACATCTGCAAAGGCGAGCGTAATATAGGTAGTTGACGTTTGTGAAAGTGATACCCAATACGACAATGATACAGAAAATCTCAAGGACTTACTTACATTAAAATGAATAGGAACTACGTATGGCTAAGCCATAGTAACGTTGCAACAACGCTACAGAAAGTCAAGACCATATAGGAGAGCTTGTAGACCAAAGCGTCACGGAAATTGTATTCGTAGCTTTGCTTTATGGTTCTTATAAGCGGAGCACTCATTTGACATAGCGGTGCCAAAGAGTAAAGCTTTAAAGTAAGTGAGTTTTATTTTGTTCTAGTTTTCAGCATTTCAGAAGTGATATAAACATCTGCAATGGCGAGAGTAATATACGTAGTTGACGTCTGCGAAAGTGGTACCCAATACGACAATGATAAAGAAATTCACAACTGTCCTACTTATATTAGAAAGAATAGAAACTGGGTATGGCTAAGCCATAGTAACGCTGAAACAGCGCTAGAGAACCCAAGACCACATAGAAGAGCTTAAAGCCCAAAACGTCACGGAAATTGTATTCGTAGCTTTGCTTTGTGGTTCTTATAAGCGGAGCATCCATTTGACATCGCGGTGCCAAAGAATAAAGCCTTAAAGTAAGTAAGTTATATTTTGTTCCAGTTTTCAGCATTTCAGAAGTGATATAAACACCTGCAAAGGCGAGCGTAATATAGGTAGTTGACGTTGTGAAAGTGATACCCAATACGACAATGATACAGAAAATCTCAAGGGACTTACTTACATTAAAATGAATAGGAACTACGTATGGCTAAGCCATAGTAACGTTGCAACAACGCTACAGAAAGTCAAGACCACATAGGAGAGCTTGTAGCCAAAACGTCACGGAAATTGTATTCGTAGCTTTGCTTTATGGTTCTTATAAGCGGAGCACTCATTTGACATAGCGGTGCCAAAGAGTAAAGCTTTAAAGTAAGTGAGTTTTATTTTGTTCTAGTTTTCAGCATTTCAGAAGTGATATAAACATCTGCAAAGGCGAGCGTAATATAGGTAGTTGACGTTTGTGAAAGTGATACCCAATACGACAATGATACAGAAAATCTCAAGGGACTTACTTACATTAAAATGAATAGGAACTACGTATGGCTAAGCCATAGTAACGTTGCAACAACGCTACAGAAAGTCAAGACCACATAGGAGAGCTTGTAGCCAAAACGTCACGGAAATTGTATTCGTAGCTTTGCTTTATGGTTCTTATAAGCGGAGCACTCATTTGACATAGCGGTGCCAAAGAGTAAAGCTTTAAAGTAAGTGAGTTTTATTTTGTTCTATTTTTCAGCATTTCAGAAGTGATATAAACATCTGCAATGGCGAGAGTAATATACGTAGTTGACATCTGTGAAAGTGGTACCCAATACGACAATGATAAAGAAATTCACAACTGTCCTACTTATATTAGAAAGAATAGAAACTGGGTATGGCTAAGCCATAGTAATGCTGAAAGAGCGCTACAGAGTCCCAAGACCACATAGAAGAGCTTATATCCCAAACGTCACGGAAATTATATTCGTAGCTTTGCTTTATGGTTCTTATAAGCGAAGCATTTATTTGACATCACGGTGCTAAAGAGTAAAGACTTAAAGTGAGTGAGTTTTATTTGTTCTAGCTTTCAGCATTTCAGAAGTGAGATAAACATCTGCAATGGCGAGAGTAATATACGTAGTTGACGTCTGCGAAAGTGGTACTCAATACGACAATGATAAAAAAAATTCTCAATGGATATACTTATATTAAAATGAATAGAAACTGGGTATGGCTAAGCCATAGTAATGTTAAAACAGCGCTAAAGAAACCCAAGACCACTAGAACAGCTTGTAGCCGAAAACGTCACGGAAATTGTACACGTAGCTTTGCCTATGGTTCTTATAAGCAGAGCATCCATTTGACATCGCGGTGCCAAAGAATAAAGCCTTAAAGTAAGTAAGTTATATTTTGTTCCACCTGCAAAGGCGAGCGTAATATAGGTAGTTGACGTTTGTGAAAGTGATAACCAATACGACAATGATACAGAAAATCTCAAGGGACTTACTTACATTAAAATGAATAGGAACTACGTATGGCTAAGCCATAGTAACGTTGCAACAACGCTACAGAAAGTCAAGACCACATAGGAGAGCTTGTAGCCCAAAACGTCACGGAAATTGTATTCGTAGCTTTGCTTTATGGTTCTTATAAGCGGAGCACTCATTTGACATAGCGGTGCCAAAGAGTAAAGCTTTAAAGTAAGTGAGTTTTATTTTGTTCTAGTTTTCAGCATTTCAGAAGTGATATAAACATCTGCAAAGGCGAGCGTAATATAGGTAGTTGACGTTGTGAAAGTGATACCCAATACGACAATGATACAGAAAATCTCAAGGGACTTACTTACATTAAATGAATAGGAACTACGTATGGCTAAGCCATAGTAACGTTGCAACAACGCTACAGAAAGTCAAGACCACATAGGAGAGCTTGTAGCCCAAAACGTCACGGAAATTGTATTCGTAGCTTTGCTTTATGGTTCTTATAAGCGGAGCACTCATTTGACATAGCGGTGCAAAGAGTAAAGCTTTAAAGTAAGTGAGTTTTATTTTGTTCTAGTTTTCAGCATTTCAGAAGTGATATAAACATCTGCAATGGCGAGAGTAATATACGTAGTTGACGTCTGTGAAAGTGGTACCCAATACGACAATGATAAAGAAATTCACAACTGTCCTACTTATATTAGAAAGAATAGAAACTGGGTATGGCTAAGCCATAGTAATGCTGAAACAGCGCTACAGAGTCCAAGACCACATAGAAGAGCTTATATCCCAAAACGTCACGGAAATTATATTCGTAGCTTTGCTTTATGGTTCTTATAAGCGAAGGATTTATTTGACATCACGGTGCTAAAGAGTAAAGACTTAAAGTAAGTGAGTTTTATTTTGTTCTAGTTTTCAGCATTTCAGAAGTGATATAAACATCTGCAATGGCGAGAGTAATATACGTAGTTGACGTCTGCGAAAGTGGTACTCAATACGACAATGATAAAAAAAATTCTCAATGGATATACTTATATTAAAATGAATAGAAACTGGGTATGGCTAAGCCATAGTAATGTTAAAACAGCGCTAAAGAATCCCAAGACCACATAGAACAGCTTGTAGCCGAAACGTCACGAAATTGTACACGTAGCTTTGCCTATGGTTCTATAAGCAGAGCATCCATTTGACATCGCGGTGCCAAGAATAAAGCCTTAAAGTAAGTAAGTTCTATTTTGTTCCAGTTTTCAGCATTTCAGAAGTGATATAAACATCTGCAAAGGATAAACATCTGCAAAGGCGAGCGTAATATAGGTAGTTGACGTTTGTGAAAGTGATTCCCAATACGACAATGATACAGAAAATCTCAAGGGACTTACTTACATTAAAATGAATAGGAACTACGTATGGCTAAGCCATAGTAACGTTGCAACAACGCTACAGAAAGTCAAGACCACATAGGAGAGCTTGTAGCCCAAAACGTCACGGAAATTGTATTCGTAGCTTTGCTTTATGGTTCTTATAAGCGGAGCACTCATTTGACATAG